>MU893320.1:0-17818 GCA_036418205.1 Ostertagia ostertagi
AATTCATTTGGGAAGCTGAACACGGTATGAGAAACTAGAGGATTCAAGCTTTCTAAAAAGTACCCAAAAGTTTCTTAAAAGTCAGTAGTTCAAAAATTAGTCCCGTTGCTACATCCTTTTTGAAGGGCATTTTCCAAGCCATTCTTTCAAGAAAGCGGGTTTTTTAGGTTTCACTGCCCGTAACCTTCAGGGAAAACGAGATCGTGCTGACGATAGGATGTGTCAGAATGCTTTGTGCATGTGCTTGCACTGGTATCCCCCTGTCTTGGTGTGCGCCACGCCTCGGTCGCACTCCTGATTCGCTGATTCATTTGGAAGGTCATTCGGAAGTAAGGGGTTTACAACGCTCTAGCATCAATTATCTTGCGTAAACGTAATGTGCTGACTATTGTCCATGTTGTCTTAGGCAATACTCCAGCTACACTTTAGTTTCAAATGTGGTTACGTGCGTGGACCCATGTCATGGTGGGGGCACTTTTTTGTAACGATGCTACATGTCTTGCAGCTGCTGTTTCTGCAAGTCTTCCTTTCTCATGCTCTTCCTGAAACATGGTTATGATCAGTAGGGAGATTACCACAAATCCCACTGCCGGCCACCGAGAGAGTACGACCCCCCTCTGGGTCCATCCAAGTACGACCCCCCCGTTGCTACTTGTAGCAACATAGGGTTGACCCTGGTTGGAACATATAATTATCGTTCGCATTGTACTGAAATTGTAGGTGGAACTATAATTATGCGTCGCAGTGTATGAACCCTCAGCCTCTCTTCCTATCGACCAGAAACCTCGTCAACACTGGAGAGCAAGTAAGAATCAGCCGATTGTTAAAGTGATAGGGAGAGCTTTCTATGCACTAAATTCTGGAACACAAAAAATGACGAAATTATCTACATTCATCTAAATTCTGAAAAATCCTTTTTGTCTCCTTAAAAACTTCCTCTTTCCTTTTTTTGGAGGTTTACTTCCAATTCTACTTACACGGTCCATAATCTCACGGCGTTCCTTCTCGAGCTTTGTCCAGCGGATTGGTTCGACCTGCTTAATACGTGTGGCCTCCATTCTATTGAAACTTCTTTGAGCGTCTATACGGCTTGACAAGAGCCCATTACCTTAGCATTTTCTAAATTTCCTCCTTTCCAAGACATTTTCGAAGCAGAAGAATCAAATTTTTGAGGAGAGGAGGAGGCCTTCGTTAATCTAGAGTAGCTAACATAGCTGTGCAGACTACCACTCAGGTTATGCTTGAAATTGCCCAGAAAGAAAAGAAATTAAAGGAGAGTGAAAATCACAAATTACGCACCACATAAAGAGATATATATAGGAAAAAATCAGCACCTCAGAGGATATAGATAGTTTTTATATGGATAATCATGCCTAACACATGCGCAAAACCGGATTCGCCTCAAATCGTTTCTAAAATGGGCCTTGTGGACTTTTCAGCTCCACGTAGTCTTCGCTTTTTTCCCTCATAGTTTCCTGAATGGCGTCACCCCTACTTTCACCCGTTCACGAATTGCACGTGGAACAGAGAAAAGTCACGGGCCTTATCATGACGAACCGCTTAGTTGAGAATCTTTCTAAGGGCTGCGCCATGCATTCTAGTCTACCGCTCATCAAGTTAAGTGTGTGTACGACCTTGGCACGTGCAAGGCGATGCCGAATCATGCTTTCACCCTGTTTAAGCACCTAGGAGATATACAAGAAAACAAACAGGAAGAAGACAGTGGTGGCATCAGGCCAGGCTAATACGAATTGTGCGGGTTGTGGCTGCTTTCTCCTTTAGAACTTTCTGCTCAGTTCAGGCTATTTGAACTTATTCCGATGAAATTGCCCACCAGTACAATTGCGCGCATCCTGATTGTAGGTTTATTCCACATGTGAAGGAACCCCAACTTTTGAACAAGTAGTTTTTTCAAACCTCGTCAGGACGACGATGAACTTCAAACAGAGACAGAGTCGACAAGTTGCGGCCCCTCCACGAGAAGCGGTCACAACATGTTGCGGTTCGAATATTGCTTGAGAGAGTCTTTCAATCTGTAAGGAAGAAGGTTGGAAGAACATAAAGACTCTAACAGGTTCTTCAAAACCGATCAAAAGAAGCTCTGGAAGGGAGCAATGCTCACACAGAATTCTGAGCAAAAACCTAATTTTGCTTATATACATATGCAGTTCCTGTGCTACGCCTTTAGCAACTTGCTAACATTGGTATGCATCCGCTGCATCGCTTCAGTGAATCTTCACGGATACAAAAGTAATTTAAATTCCGATGCGATGTCCCGAAATGAAAACCCAGTTGCGGCATTTTGCAGATTGACAGATGTAGCTAGCGCATTTTTACTCAGCCAATCATAAGAAATATCACCGCAACTATGAAAACAATTTCTAAAAATTTCTTTTGTGAACGCATAATCATATTACGAAATAAGAAAATAGAGGGAAAGGGAAGGACAGGAAACTTTCCACAAAAGTGATGGAAAAGTAAGTTTTCTGTTAGGTATATGACTTTTCTCCTACTGAACACAGTGGCGTATCTAACTATAGAGCACCCCTACTAAATTACCTTAACCGGACCACGAAGTCTTGGCAAAACAGGGCCTACATCGTCTGAATCAGCCGTGCTCGAAAACCTATGTGTACCATCTTCCGCGTGAAATGGAAAGAATTCGGCATTTTTTAAATAGGTGAACATTATTTTGGCCTGTATCAAAAGTATAGACGCACCTCGGAAATCTAATACATTTGTAGCGAAAACAAACATATAACAACTTCTTGATAATTAATGTTCCTCCATGCTTTAAAAGATTTCAAAATTTGATTTGGCATTGATTCAACTAATCTATGAAGCAATTGCACATCCAAACAATCCCATGCCTGACCAATTGCCATCTAAAGATCTCACTCTTATCAGAAGTTGTTCCCTGGTGGTAAACATCTCCGACAAGGATGCCCCAGATGCTCTCTATGAATAATTATCAGGATAGTCCATGGCGACTATATTTCGCTCCTCTAACCACGTGATTTTGTAGACCTACTCTCGTGGGTCGCCACGTTGTCTTGTTGAAAAACGAATTCTCCTTCGGCGAGACGTGCCAGAAGGTAGTACGATGACACGTAGCAGTCCTGGATAGTCCGACGAGTCCATACGCGTGGAGGTGAAGGTGACCCCAAGCTCCCAGTTCCGACGGAATCCTACCAAACTATCACGCTACCCCCATCGAAATCACGTCTACTGAGGTACTTCAGTTCCTTGCGGAGAGCTCCCAAGTAGAACGCATTTCCAGCTGAGCCATCCAAATTGAGCTACTTCTCGTCAGAAAATATGACCAAATTGGAAATTTCAACTCAGAGAGCTTTATGAGGAGGACGGTTATCTTAATGTTGCCATGTTCTTTCTTTCACAAACTGGGCCGGGCCTCCTTGTAGGCGTCGGTAAGTGGAAAAGCTGGGCGGAGACGACACCTAACTATGTTGTTGTTGCGCTTGATTGCCCTACCATATCGTCATTCTGAACAATGGACCCGGTAAGGTGGCTCGAACTCAACTGATGCTGATAGTCGAGTTGGGAAACGAGGCGTCTAATCGCACGTTCCTGCAGTGGAGCTAGGTTCTTCGGCCTTCCAAGAATCATTTCTTTTTTTCTCCCGCAGTATCCTGGGCAGTGAAAATCGGTTGATAACCGTGTATGAACCGCTGGCAATTGCTTACAGCATTATCAGACATCTAGATGCTGCTGTACAGGGCCCGAACCTGTACGCCTACTAGGCTGCTAAACGATATGCGACTCGTTAACCATATTTCGAATTAATTGTGCAGAGCACTCATGCTTGAATAACTATTAGGGTGGTAAAAAAGTCCTGAGCCGTTTGACACTTTTTTGTTCTTTGCTTTTTTATTCCACGTAGAATGGAATCTACCCAACAATATAATCACCATTGCTACCCACTACAGAGTCCCACCTAATGTGCAGTTCAGCGACTTCCTTCTCCCAGAACAGAGCAGACTGAGAGTCAAAGAAATCGCTGACCGCTCTTCCAACTTCTTTACCTTTGGTGAATTCTTTCTTCGCTAGGGATCCCTTAAGGGGATAGAGTAAGTGATAATCAGAGAAGGCAATGTAAGGGGAATAGGGTTGATGGGGAACCGCGTCCCAGATCAGCTCTTCCAATTCTGCACGGGTCTCTTTAACTTTGTGGGGCCTGGCGTCATCGTGGAGTAGGTGGACAGAAGTTCGTCTCGGTCGTTTTTCTTGAACAGCGTCCGCTAGTTTCTAGAGCTGACTGGCGTAAATGCTGCCGGTAGCGGTATGTCTTTACGGGAGCATCTCATAATACAGCATTCCTCACGAATCCCAGAGGTAGCAAAGGAGACAGCTTTTGGGGTGAAGGTCCGATTTTGCTTGTGTCGGCAGGCCCTCTCTTCGAGGGAGCCACACGGCACCGTGCTTGTTAGAATCGTATAGGACCCCACTCTCATCTCTCGTAATCACGCCTTCCAAAAACCCCTTTCGGTGCGGGCAAAGAAGGAGAAACTGACAAATGGGTACCCGCCTGAACCGCGTGCTATCGGTCAAGACATGAGGAATCCATTGAGTCACCACTTTCCTGTGGCGAGGTCGTGAAGGGGACCGAGGACTGTGGGATGGGTGCACCCGAGTCTTATCACAAGGCTGCGGGTGCTAACGTCCGGATCCTCTTCGACAGCGCCGAGAACGGTGGAGTCTTCTACCTTTTGTGGGCTTCCCAACCTTGTCTTTTCTTTGAAAGCCGTGTCTCCTCCCTCGAAGCCTGCGAACCAGAGCTTGGCACTGATGATGGAAGTGGTGACCCTTCCCAATGCGATGCTGATAATGTTGACGGTTCCCACTGCTCCTGTGCCGCAGCGCGATTCATTGAAGATGATCGCTCGAAAGTGTTCTTGTGGAATCACCATCATTATTAAAGTTAAAGAAGGCAACCCGGCAATATATACCTATTGCGGAGAAGTATGATCGACAACGATAGTCTATCACGTAGCAGATTCTAGGTATCGACCAATAAGCGAAAGTTCTGGAGCTTTCAAAAAATCGGCTCAGGACTTTTTTACCATCCCTAATAATATTTCCACCACCGGCAAGCTGCATGTTGTAGCTTCTTATTGGCCGAGTGTTTAGTGCGTCTAGAACTTTTGATTACACGGCAAATATAATGTACCTGTATAAAATGCCGAATCTCCTTTCCGATGTAGTGGAGCTAAACAAGGTTTGTCTTGCATGCCGATTCAGATTGGTGGCAAGCCTGTTTGTCGAACTTCTATGAAATCAGCTTCGCGGTACGTTCAGGGTGCGTCTTACTTATGATAGCGCACTGCTATTGCGTGATAGGAATGGGGGATCATTTCCCTCACTTTCCGGACATTAACAAAGCTCAGAGACAAACGAGCGCAAAAAATTAACCCCCATAATGAACGTGCAGCGTAAATATATTGACCCATAATTTCTGGCCGATTTTGTTCCAATTCAAATTGTTTCTCGGGTAAAATTAGCTTCATAATGAAATAAGTGAATGTTGAAGAACACATCAGGACCTTCAGCCAAGATGTTTCGGAAGCTCAAATGAGCCACGAAATAATTAGCTAGGAATTGAAATAGATCAACGACAAAACTCAACAATGGATGCCTTATGACCATTCGAAAGAAGAACCTTGCAAGGAGAGCGGTAGGCAAGATCAGCGCCATGTTCGCCCAGTCTTTGGTACTGATCGGGTACTGAGCTATTGGCTCAGGCGCACCAGCATTTTTCGATGGGGACCCCTTCCTCAACGAATAGGAAATCCATCTGGACGCTATTCGTAGGAAAGTGTAGCAAACATCTGAATGCAGCATACGCTCCACGAATGGCCACCTGAATGGAATGGGTGTAGCAGAAAAAACTCTCGATAGAAACTGCATGCATCAACCGAGCAAGCACGAGAAGCGCAGGTGACGACGGAGGAAATTTCATCCTGCGACCGTATAGACAGGATATTCCCTAGTTGATCACCAGTGCAGATGAATCAGCATAACAACACGAGGCACGCCTGGTGGCTACCTTACAGCCTTGACGCAATATATCAACCAATACGAAGCGGTCATCAGACGATATGACACCTGTTCGTTGCGATTGGGAGCATCCCTTCTGGGAACCATTTCTCTTTACCCGCATACACATTATCCGAAGGTACACCAATTCACACAATTACTTCCAAAAATTCGAGCAAGCAGTGCGGGGGAGGACTATTAAAAATGTCTCAAATCTGTCTTTCTCGGAGGACTGCCCGAAAATCACATTGCAAAAATAACTCGCCATGTTTTGAGGGAAAACTGGCTGGACCACGATACCACATCTGTCGTATAGCACTGACATTGCTCCATCGTACTATCTCCTCCCCAGCGCACTGAAGCAGCAGCTACGAGAGAAAAAGCTCAGTGAATACAACCACCCAAAAACGACCTCTCCGAACTTTTCATCTCACAGCTTCACTCGTTCTGGGAGGAATGCATCCATTCGTTCCCTAGCAAATGGATGCATATCAGTGATTATGATGGTGGTTATATTTTTGATCAATTGTTTTTAGGAAAGAAAAACTTGAAGAAATCAAAGTGTCGAAATTCGGCCAGAAATTATGGGTCAGCCCAATATTACTAGCAGAAATCCGTCTGCAACCCTAACAATGCTTGAGACAAAAGTGGATTAGTTGCAATGAAGACGGCTGTAGAAGAATTCGTTCTGAACTAAGGCCGGTAAGGTTGAGAGGTAAATGAAGTCAGTGAATGAATCAAACGAGAGGTCTCTGCGGAGATGTCTTCGAAGGAAATTAATAGATGAAATCACCAGATACGTGTCTGGTGCCACTCCTCTTGATTCTACCACGTTCTCTATTCTATGCTTTCTTCGGAGGTCGAAAACTATTAAGCGTGGGGACAGATCGATAGGAGCAGAGATGAGAAAAAGATCAGACGTCAGAAAGTAGCTGAATCAGTGCCAAAAATACTGTGCTTCGTGCACACTTTTATTAAGGAGTCCCAAATGCATTCAAAAGAAAGGAAGTTCTTGACAAGTCTGGAACCTAATGTATTAGGTTGAGCAAAGCGCGCTTGTCTCTTCGTCCTACCCGGTCGACTTGACGAAAAATTGCCTGGATTTTAGTGTTCTCAGCAACATTTTTGCTTCTTTTTTCATTGACATTTCTCCGCACACCTCTACTTTCATGTTCTCGTACAAAAGTCACAACGATTTGAACATGGGCTTTAATCAGTTGGTTCAGGAGCAGGGTCAGTCCTATCGTTGTTACTTTTCGAAAAATTTTACGACCCCCCTCCCCCAAGGTGGATTTGGTACGACCCCCTTTTCGACACCTCGACCACCATATTCCTCTCTATAGTATTTAATTCTGGTACCACTCAACGCCCACTTTTTCCTCCAAAAATGCCGTCGAGCGGGGGAGGGGTATATAGCTACTCTGAAATAGTAACTAGTGCAGGCGGGGGGCTCGTGAGGGCGGCGGACTGCGGGGTGGACTATATACGCGCGCTGAAACGGCGAATTTTTCTCCCGTGCGCTCCCAACTCACCTAGCCTACTACTCGTGAAAACTCCACTTTCACCACAAACTCACATGTACTTTCACGCGACTGAAGCGGATACGACCCCCTCCTATAAACTCAACCAGGTACGACCCCCCCGTTGTTACTAGTAACAACGTAGGATTGACCCTGTTCAGGAGAAGGGTGGACTTTTATAATAGTAGTTTTGGTACTTTTATGGAAAAAAACCAGCCAGATGGTAAGACATACGCGGAATTCCAAATCAACTGAATTAATCTACTAAGTATGCATAACTCCTACTCCATATTGTGGTATGACGCCTAGACTTATGAAACGAGAGTAAGCGACAGAAATTAGTGACGAGTGACGGCTTGTGACAGCGAATGGCATCGAGCCGCAAGATTAGGGGAGATCTTCGTCAAGATGGTCAACCAGTGGGTGGCATTCAGCATGCAAAACAGTAGATTCAAAATGACCGAGGATTGAGAAGATTTTTCTAAGGTAAAGAATATGTTAGAATGTAAGAACTTAGCGCAGAAAAATGTTTAGGAAAATTATTATGTTGGAGTTTAGAAAAAATTTCTCAGCCTCACTAAATTTTTGATTCGATCGGTTCTTCTTTTTCCTCTCGGGTGAATAAAAAGAGTACCAGAACTAGAAACGGAACCTCTGTGAATGGTAGGATACGTTTTTTTTGTGTTGAAAAAATCGAGGCAAAAATGCTTTTGATCTCCACTGCAATGATAAATTTTGCGTTTTCCATCACATTTACACGTCTTTTGACACAAATTCCACTATCATACCCCTTTATCATCATTTCACGTATTGACTACCCTCTGGAATTGCTTTGTCTTACATGTTTTTGCTATTTTTACTGCACGAATTCCACAAACCTGTTGAGGTGACGCGGTGGGCCGCCTTTCGAAAATCGCGCTCGTTTCTACGCGATAAGAGAGAAAAACGCGCGTCTGTCGTGAATGATGTTGATTGCTGAAGGCCAAGCGTCGTCGCTGCCTAAAAAGATGTCAATAACGCCTAATAGCTGATGGTTGAGTGCGGATCCATATGAACTATGTAAGAGTGGAAAAGAAAAGGGCCTGAACTTCGAAAACTAAAACAAGGTCGGAAGTGGTAGCACGGAGGGACAGATTGAATAGAGAAGGCAAAACACGCGAGAGAGCTGTAGGGCATTTTTTGTACAGAGAAACAGCCTGTCTTCAATGGATTTTCGGAGCAATGTGTTAATTATCGAGAATAAAAACCGTGGAGGGTGAACGACATTTGGAAAATTTGCGAAAAAAAAATGTGCCGCATGAAGTGAAAGCAATGACGATCGCTAATGGATTAAGCCGTACCATCCTGACTTGCGTTGTTATGGTGGCAAAGCAGCGAGTGACGCTCGTGCGGCCTCCCCCAAAGAGGATAAGCCTAATCGGTCTGATAAGCGTCGTGAGCGTGTCCACAACATCCGGAACTTCTGCCAGGTACGCCACAAAAGTTGGGTATGTATACAAGGCACTGAAGGCCTTCAGTTAAGCGGAAGCTGTGGTTCAGGAAATGCGCTGAGCAGCAGAGCTCAATCGCCTTTTTGAAGAGAAACATCGTGTTCAGATAAAAGAGCAGTCAGAGTCATCAGCCCAAGAGTTCCAGAATGTAATTAGCGGCTGAGTCTCACTCTTTCTCTCTTCCCTCCTTTCCCTCTTTCTGTGGCTTCATTTTCTTCTTGCAAAACTTTGTGAAGAAATTTTCAAATTTACTGCTTGGTGCGGCTAATGACCCACAGGACAACGGCATTTGTGGATACTCATTGAAATGCGAAGAAATCTCGAAGCTCCCGTTGTCGCCAAGATTCCTATACGGAAGAACATATTTTCTTAGCGATCATATTGATTTTTCACTTGACATTGTGGAATATCCACGAAAAAAAAATAGTGAGATTCGATACAGAAAAAACACATAAGTTGAGTTATGTTAGCTCAAGGGCCTTCGAGCAACTCTATTGTCGCGCCGTACAGGTCGTTACGATGGAGTAGCCTTATTCGATCGACGTTTCCTAGCAATCACCCCCAGGTCCGTTCCCGGTACCATCAGTGAACGTATCCACCGTACAATTTGGATAGGATTACCCGAATAAAGCTATTTAAAACAACATGTCCAGGTTTGAAACAATCGAATATGAAACCTTCAAATAATTCCAAAACTTCGAACTCCTCCCCTCACCTGAACGCCCTGCACTTCTCAATCGTAGTCTTAGGAATTTGAAGGCAGAGTTTCGAATGTGTCGAGATAAACCAGGTATTTCCTCCGACGAAGTTCCTTTTGGTGTAAGCCGCCTCGCTCTTCCCATTCCGCAGAAGCTTGCTAACCGTAGGCTTTTCGAAAATCCAAGTTATGTTTTGGAGAAGTTTGTGTCATTATTATGGTTTCAGGAATACTCTATTCAGTTGCTCTACGCTACCATATTACGGTCACGTTATTCACTAGTTCATTACTACTCCACTACTCCAGAACTCTATCAAAACCAGTTGATAGCTTAAAAAATAGTGGAAACAAGGACGTTCAGCCAAGGCACATTATTGTGATAATGGTAGTGGTAATCAATTTTGTGACATTCTGATGGTCAAGAGACCCATCGGGTCCTCCTTCCTATGAAAAACGTTGCGTGCATGGACTGTTGGATATAATGAAACAATTGCGTGCGCTTTTGAATTTTTCATTTTCCCTTATGGCGTTCGAAACGACTGGTGGAATGGGGAGCCACAAATTTTAAGAGCGCTGTCTTTTAATTACAAAACGAAAGGCATTCTCAATTCGAGGAAATAGATATGGTCGTCAATAAATATGGTGGGGGGATAACAACGGATAACATAATAGATAATAGGGATTCTGGCAAAGATGCGACACTCGGGGTCAACGAGATCCTCAAGTTCTCTGACTTCTTGAACGGTCTTTCCTTATGAGCTCACACCCAGCACGAAACTGGGCCGAACTTTGGTGATGCCCTTCGAAAATCTGTCGTCTATTCAGCTTTCCTATGTTCTCGAATTATTAGATGTGAGGGTTTTCCAGGTCAAAGCAGCTTACTTCTTACAGAATGTGATTTTCCTCGTTCCGAATGTCAGCACTTCTCCTTTTTTAGCGATTTTTCTCGCTGCTTTTTCTTAGGCGATTGTTCTGCTCTGGGGCGGAATCCGCTCTCTGGTAATTTGTCCCCTCTTTTTCCGCTGATTAAAAACTGCTTTTCATATGGGCTGGTGCAGTGTGGAAGTAATCCTCAGGTGCTTTCAGATTTCGGCCTGCTGTGGTCAAGAAATGGTCGTAAACTAGGGTAAGGACATCACTTCCTAAGCGCAAGGGTGTAGGAGGCTAGGGTAGACGATCACATGCCGTAAATCACCTGTGCGCCGGATTTGCGTGATGTAGGCATACACCGGTCCTATCAAAAGGGCGCTTGGAATAGTCGTTTACTTATTATTTTACCTATAGTGTTAAAGTCCAAAGCAATGCTGTCCTGTCTAGCACCAGAAAGCAACCCACCCCTCCCAACCTGGAGTTTCACCGCTCCGCTCCATTCCAACACTCTCGTCAGATGATCTATCCCAAAGCAATGGTGCACTGGGATCCGTGGACATGGCGGCGGCTGTTCGAAAGACAGGCTGTAAACCATTGGGAGCCCTTTCCCTAGGAAGCTGTGAAGGAACCATGCGCTGGACATCGATCTTTGGATCTCCCTACGCGAAGCTTGTCGAGTAAACCTTGATGAGGTGCATCAAGAGCTGTCCACTTTGTTGAGAACTCAGTATTTGTTGACCTCTTCCCCAATTTAATAAGGCCTTCTGGCTATAAAAGCCCACTACTCTGCTGTTTGTTATTTCTTCTACACAAGTTGAGCTACGGTAACAAAGGCTCGTCGAAAGCAATTTCTGATATGAGCCAATGCGCGTTTCGTCTCGTTTTGTCAGTGTCCATGCCCTCATCATGGAATGATCGTATCTAAAGCAATTTTGTTCAGGTCAATCAATCTTTCCACCTTGTTGGCTCCTTACTTCTTCGCAAACCTTATTTTGGAGGAGAACGTCATGTGAACGACGCGTGGGCGCAAGTGTTTGCGCAACACAAAAACACAGTAATGAACTTGCAATCCCGAATAGAATCTGACTGCATGGCTCATTCCGAAACGTTGATCTGCGCTGACCCTTTTTGATTTGTATCTAGCGTACATGCGCAGATGAACTTTGGAGGGTCTGATCTTCGGGAGGGAGTGGGGACGGAATGGGGTAAGGCAATAGAAAGACTCACCCTTCCACGTTGCAAAATGAATAAATTGAATTAGATCACACTTGATAAAAGGATAAAGGATAAAGCATTTGCCGTTGATCAATCCCTTTTTGGATGCGGCACGCATTCTACTTCCATTTGTACATTCGTAGTGGCGTTTGAATGCGATGTGGCCTATACAATGACTTGCGGGGGCCAGCCGATGTTCAAGTCAGTGTTTTTATCCTCCCAGACAAGTCTGGTACCAATTAACCGACCCCGGAGGGATGGAAGGCTTGGTTGGCCCGGGCGACTCACGACCCAGGATTTGATCCCCGGACCGCTCGCGTGGTAAGCGCGCCACTTGTCACTACACCACTTCCGCCCTCACATTTGAAAATGAATAAATTGAAACTAGTCACACTTTGTCAACCTCAGGTTAAATGATTCCGATTGGTATTCGAGAGCACTACCGAATTTATCAAACAATTTGATGGTAGCCTCCTACAACGACGGGTTTCATCAAAAAAACTGTGCGCGCTCGAACAGCTCTGCAGCCAAAATGAAGGTTATCTTGCTATCGTGGACCGTCTAGGATTTGCATGGAACCAGTGCCCCCCCCATGGTCGGCAGGGGTTCGTATAATCAGAGCTGCTGCCGCTAGGCAGCTGTCCAAAGATGATTAAATAAGGTAACAGCTTCAGGCTAAGACAATTATTGTGGTCTATCTTGAGCTATACGAAGACGAATGACTCCATATTCTGAAGATGATGACTGCAGTGAGCAGACTGCAGTGAGCAAGGGCTTGGTTGTGTGCACAAAGATGCATGAGAAACAATTAAGAAACATTTTGCCATAAAAATTCTATCAGCGGCGGCAGCCTTTGCGACGAAGGGATGGCTGCTGCGCGTCATGGGCACAGCGTTTTCTCCAGTAATCGTGAGCTCTGCTTTCAAAATAAGCTGTCTGATGCGACCATATCTTCCTGGTTTTAAAGAATATCAACATGAGCAGCTTTTTGTTAATCTCCGTTGTCCAACTTTTGGCAGTAGCAATGTAATGAGGAACAATTAACTTTGAACTGCGTTCACAGAATATCTGCATGATCCTACTCGTTCTTATCTAGCCGAACTAATGTTGGTGTCCCATGACATCGGCAGAAGGCAAATGGTTCCCACACGGCGCTCAAAATAGCAGGGTTTTCATGTGATGTAATAAATAACAACTCAAGTAACAAGCATGAGGATTTCTGAGGAACCTCCCCCACGACTTTGGAGAATTCAAAACACAGGAGGTAATGAAGGTTTCCAATTAGGCAGTTAGGTTTGTCACGATATTAGCAAGATGTCGCCATGTTCGACCCTTGATGAGCCCCGGCATAGTTACGGTGCGATTTTTTTGGCTTAACAACACGCGGATAATGATTCCGCCGGCTAACGTTTCGGCGATTTCGCCTTCTTCGGAGCCTAAAAAGGTGGAAACCAATTTACGATTTATCCGACCAAATGTCTCAATACCCTACGAGACCTTTGAGGTCAGTAAACCATCACATAAATTTAGGCAGATGAACTGCCGTTCCTTCCGCTGAATGAATCGGATGAATCGGCTGGATCAGCTTACAGAAACGACAGTATAGCGGATATCAAACTGATCACCGTTCAAGTATTCATCCAAAAGGCTAAAGGTGGGCAGTTCCCGCTTGTTGAGACACAGTCTCCTCTGCGGTTCATCTTAGTAATAGTAAGATTTTTCATCTAAGGAAGACATATTACTTGGTGCAAGTAGTAATAAGCATAAGTACAGAGTATATTACATGACATTTGATCCATAATCCCTATCCCTACTATTAGGTTGATGCATAATTATTGCGGCTTTTTTCGCGCGTTCTTTTCTCGAGAAGATTGGCGTTTGAGTTTCTGTTTTTTTCATGAGAATATTCTTCTTTCTTCCATTAACAGAAATGCTTATCGGAAATTGTCCTCATCTTCACCACACATGCTTACTACTTCTATAAATGTTAGAAGGCGGCGGGGCCATTCCGCGATCTCATCAAACTTCTCAGCGAGGGAGCAATTAGCAAAACCCAAGACGAAGGATCGTTCAAGAAGTTTAAAACGCCACATCTACCGAGCGGAGCTCCTACAGACTAGCAATTCAATCAGACGTTGAAAAACTGGCAAACGAACAAATTTTAGGATGAGCTGGATGCGTTGGTGGCCAGTGTTAGAGCGTGAATCGCTCCGGAATCGTCTCCGAGAATCGCTGAACGATTTTTTATCCGTGGAATCACCGAGAGAAAAGCAAATGGGAAGCATTCTTGTGGGATGGTGACCCCGCTCCGGGGTTATTATTTAAACATGTTTTTGTTGAATAATTTTGTCGTTTTCGCTGAATAAAATCTGTTGGAAAAGCCCGCAATAATTATGCATCAACCTTCTCCAATCATGCACTTTGAACCAGTATGGACACAGGCACTGGTCCGACCGGAAAAAGGCGACCATGGACTTTCTCTGCTTCTCTCGGTCCCTTCAATGAGACTGACTGCGTCACTGGGTAAGCCTCACTTCGCAACCCACCGCTTATCTGCAAAAGATCGGCCATCCCTAGCGGATCACCATTCACCTGTACAAATGATGCATGATATTGCCCACCCTGCTCGAGTTAGGACGGATACCACAATCTCATACAGGATAGGCCTCCCTGATGCCACCCCAGGTTTCCAACCTGGGTAACTTAAGCTACGGAATCATACGAGCGACTGGCTGCCTTCCTTATGAATTTTGCCACCCCTATATGCGTTTTGAAACGCCGACCTCAAAGAGCTTCAAATTGGTTAAACGATCTTTCAGCACGGAGTTATATGAAGCTGAAGAGCGCAGCCGCGTCGGCCCGTATTCTCAGGCAGAAGGTCGTGAACACTTTTCCGGGTATTTACTTCTTGTGTCTTCCATCGTGACACATTTAAATGAAAGATCTCCACTAGTTGCAAGAGAGGTTCATTGAGTATGCTCTAGACAGCATCGGGCACAAGCGCAACGACAACTCTACTCTGAAATCAACTCTTCAGAATACAGGCGACCTGAAGGTCTTCAATCGCATAAAATGTTGTAGAAGAGGAAATGCACAAACTGGGGATGAGATCAAAGTAACTGCACCAAATACAAACTCGTAAGAATGCCAGTAATGTGCACCGCACTTCAGTAGAGCTATTACGCTGTTCGGTGCCGAGCCAACCTTTACGTGGTTGCGAGTATGCCGCTTAAGATGGCCCAGTTCAAAGGTCTCTTCATTTTCGATGCGTCTTACACATTATAGCATCTTTGAAAACCTGCCTTACTCCATTTTCCACTGCTTTAGCCTTCTCGTATGTCAGCGTAAAATTCATGGGGTGTCGTAATATAAACTCCACTCTTGAGCTGAGAAGACAGACAACGAAGCAGAAGATAGAGCGAGACGTCTTCAACAGAGTGCGATGCAGAGAGAGACCGCAGCGAGAACTTAATATGAGGCTTGCCGTAATAAAAGCACGTGAGTGCGCTTAAATAGCAGGCAAAACCTTAAAAGCTTTCGCACTTCACTCAATAACTCTCGGAGTTGAAGGAACTCAAGAAGTCACCACCTTTCTAACCCCGCTTTTTCGTCGAGTGTCGGTGACGATAAATTCTCATGAATATAGCAGGCTATGAGGTGATAGTATTGACGAGTTCATGAATTCTAATCTAGTATACTCACGAAAAACCTAGTGTATAAGCATAAATACAGCAGTGAACGTGTCGATACTGTGCCCAGGTAGCCATTGCCAAATCATTCTAGTTTTGCCAGAACGAACTCCAAAACATTAACGATTTTACGATCTTGTGAAAGCGATTTCATGAGAAAAGATCGAAATGCTGAGGGAATAAAGGAAAGGTTTCAGCTATCAACCTCGGTTGGCGTAGAAGAACAACACAGTACGATTTTGTAAGATTTTTAACAACATTTTTAACTGATTTTAAGCTAAGAGCTCGCACTTTAAGATTCAACCTTCAATTTCTTGGAGGACCATTTCTGGAACGTGCCCGTTTTGTGCGCTGTCGCAGAATTGATTGAGAGACCAATCCCCCTTTCTCAGAATTGGGGATTAATCTAATTCTTCAAATAATCCATATATAGGAGGCTCGGAAAGAAACGATAAGGATATTTGCAGCGCACTGTCAATGTGTTTCCCAGGGTCAACCGTAGCGTTAGGGCGATTTCAGAAATTTATACGACCCTTCCTTCTACACAGAGCGGCAGTGGTGTAGTGGCAGGTGGTACGCGATCCAGGGATCGAATCCTGGGTCGTGAGTCGCCCGGGCCAACCAAGCCTTCCATCCCTCCGGGGTCGGTTAATTGGTACCAGACTTGTCTGGGAGGATAAAAACACTGACTTGTACATCGGCTGGCCCCCGCAAGTCATTGTATAGGCCACATCGCATTCAAACGCCACTACGAATGTACAAATGGAAGTAGAATGCGTGCCGCATCCCAAAAAGGGATTGATCAACGGCAAATGCTTTATCCTTTATCCTTTACACCAGCACATGTGGAGGGCAATACGACCCTCTTTTGATTTTTGACCCTCGTCGATCATATTACGACCTGTAAATCCCAAAAATCGCAAATACAGCCCACTCCCTGTCCGGATTGGCCGGACGGACGGTTGATTCTGGTTCCTCTCCCCT
The DNA here is from genome assembly GCA_036418205.1 of Ostertagia ostertagi. Lineage (NCBI taxonomy): Eukaryota > Metazoa > Nematoda > Chromadorea > Rhabditida > Trichostrongylidae > Ostertagia > Ostertagia ostertagi. The sequence goes on from MU893320.1 coordinate 16,520, forward strand.
CCCCCCCCCCCCCCTCTCCTCCCCCCTTTCGGGCGGTATTGAAGAGCTGTGGTGCTTGAAAATTATTGAGTTAAATGTGTTATGGAGTTCATTTTGTCCTTCAATTTACTTGTGGAACTGAGAAGGATGAAGAGCGCTAAGCGCTGACCCTTCTTGGGATACGCCGCGCATGGCCCATTTAAATCGTTAATGGCAGTTTAATGTGGTATGCGTGTTCAAGATCAATGACCCTGCAACCAGCCAATACAACTCAGGGTATTCGATTTTCTAAACATATCTGTTACCAATCGACCAACCCCGGAGAGATGGAAGGTTTAAGTGACCTGGACGGTACATGATACAGGATTTGATCGCCAGTCCGTGCGGTGGGAATTGGAGCTCCTCACCACTGCACCACTCTCGCCCATGGTTTCTTTAACGTATTTATGGGGAATTCGCTAATTTGTCAAAGTGTAAAGCTCGTTTAGTACCTTGCTAGCCAACACCTTGCGAATGTTTTGATTTTGAAGAAAAAAAGGTAAAGAGCGGAAATTAAAGACGAGAAAACATTTGCTATTGACACAGCCGTAGAAATGCTTGAAGCAAAGGAACTTCTGTAACCGATTGAGCATCATCATTAAGTGACGGATGGCTGTTTCGTGTAACCCTCGGTTAGTATTGAAAAGCTATGGTCTTCGAACATCACACGTTTTAAAAAATCGTTTAGGTACTACGAACTATTCAGTTACGCGTTCTCGTTCCATAAGCCTACCAACTCCGCTGAGCCCCACCCAATTGCAATTGCAGTGTCCCAAAGGTAAAAGCGCTGCCAGCGGTACATTTGAGTTTTACAGAAGGCAAAGTGAATGCTTGACATGCTCTTTATCATTCTAGCGCTTGTATAAGAAGCTATACTGACCTCCAAGTCTGTAGTAAGGGTATCAGTGGTTGAGGACAGAGATAGGGCAGTACTAAATAGCGCTGCTACCCCGCACATGGCCCGTGAATCGAATCGTGGCAACAAGCTCACCCTGGTTTGCCAAGTTTGCCAACTCCTCCCGTCCTCCCGTGTAGGTCAATAGGAGAGAGGGTCATCTGGAGGGATGGCAGTGGTACAATAACTTGTTGCGACTCAGGCAAATATGCGTTCAAAGACCCGTCAATGTATTCGAATTCTTGAAGACCGTGGATGAACCTAGTAGATGGAGCAGTTAAAAGGTTTAGGGAGGGGTCTACCTCTTCTTGTCTCATCTGTATAGATGGCTTTTGTATGCGAGTATTATAGAGAACCCCTCAAAAGGTGCATCTTTGAAAGGGACC
>MU893323.1:0-11086 GCA_036418205.1 Ostertagia ostertagi
CAGCTCCGCCAAAGGGGCTGGTTTGCTTTCCTCAGGACTACGCCTTAGGAGAGAGGGCGAACCTGCGCTCTGCTCCGCTCTCTTCCTCTCTTCAAGACTTGGTCCTGAAGTAAGCATCGAATTGATTCGGTTTAACACATTCACGCCGATGGCCGCCCATATGGGCTGCCAACAACATGCGCTCCTGGGACGATGGCAGCCCATATGGGCTGCCAACTGATAATCGCTTGCCAGGCGCTAGGAATGGACAGATAGGTGGGCAAACCTCGTAATCGAGTAAAAAATGCTTTTAAATTCCTTCACGGGGAAAGTGAATAAATGCTCTCTTTTCGTAACCACTATTTGTCGTTCTGATCGAAATCCTACTGTTATATGTTTAGATAATCTTTACGCATTGGACATTGCAGAAATTATTTTGTGACATTCATGTTTTTGTTCATTTACAAAACAAAATCTGCGGTTATGTGGTGAGGCGGCGGCGCCCACAAAATCGCGTCCGTCCCACGCGACCGAAAAGTGGAAAAGGGGCGTCGTCGTGAATGTGTTAAGGATCGAGTTGAAGTAGCCGGTCGACCGTCGGGGACCCCATTCCCTCCCCAACATTCAGCATACGGCCCCAGCAGAAACGCCAAACGAGGCTGGTTTGCTTACTTCCTTCCAGCATGCTTTGCTGATATTCAACGGAGTACGTTAGAAACAGCTTATCCACACGGCTTCTATCAAGTGCGGCGACGGCCACGTCAAATCCATAGCCACGCCTAATCTGACTTCGAGATATGGACTGTAAGTAAATCTAGTGCTGTGCAAAGCATACAGACTAGATGGACCAGAAACGGCGAGGTCTACATCAACGAGAAGTAGGACAACTCACCTTAATGGTGACGCTCAACCACGAAGCGCAATTTGACCTCGTAAGAACTGTCTCCGCCTATAAACCTGCATTAGCCATGCTCAAAGCAATTCTCTTCGATTCTTGTATATTTTTAAAACATCTCAATAGTTCCCTGGGTATGAACTCTTCCAAAAACTGAAACGGGTCAAAAACAATGTGTTTCACATGGCTCGCTTGCGCTGGTAGAATTCAGTCCAGTTTTCGTTTGCACCAGTAGAATTCATTACCCCTTTGACTACTGCTGGTACACATGTGTACCACCTCCGTAGCCGAAGGTACTACTCAATTTTTGAGACTTCGAGTCAGGACCGCCCGCTTGAGGGTGAAATTGTGCACCAATAATGTAATTTCCACTCCGTCAGCAAATCTTTGGAAGTCAAAGCGAGCTACCTTGGACAAGTTCATGAAGAAAGTCATGCCGTGAGTCACTAGTCAGCTCCCAAAAATAATTTTCAAGCTCAAACTCTCAGTGTTCGCGCTAGTAGGTCTTAGTATCTTCCTAAATTAATGCATCAGCACAATATGAGCATACAGACCGATGACAGTAAGGGCATTTTATCAGCGAAAACCAGAAAGAGGACGACGCGACGTTCTACGACAAAATTAAAGCTTCAACTTCCAAAATCCTAAGAGTTGGGATGAGTGTGATTAGAAGACTCCCATGACGATGATAGCTCTCGAAGCAGTAGAAGTCGACGAAGATTCGTTAGAGCATAAGCAGTCGATGGGACCCTATGCGCCTCTACAGAGTGCGGCATGCAGAACTTTCCAAGTGGGGGCCCAATCGGACATTGACTTTGTTCTACTAATGATATGTGAAAATGTGTGTTTAAGAATGGTGATTAAATTGTCAATTTATTTTTCAAAAATACTAAGTTGTGCGGAAATGGTATGGTGGCAAATACCGCTCGAATAGTCCTTGGAACAAATCCCAGGCTAATTCAAGGGACTACAGCAACTTTATGATGACTAGTTGTGCAAGGAGCGATATTTATGCGCAAAGCCTACTGAATATAAAGCGCTTCGTGTATGTTCGTCTGTGTCTGTTTCGTCAAAAAACTGTCTGTGTCGTCACGATTCCCTAGTCTCGGGGATCCGCCTGGAGGGACCGGGTCAAGTGTGAAATGGGTGGGCAAGGGTCTCACGAAATACAAAACACACATCAGCTAAGCGGAGACCCGCCCACAGAGGGCGTGGCGTGCGTCGAAATGAACTGCACCGACGACCATGGTTTCGATTTCAGTGACAAAACGACCTCGAAACTGAGCCAAAAAGTGGGTAAAGGTGTGCATTGGTAAGTCACATCGAATTAGGGAGACCCACCCCCGGTGGGCGGGGCGTTCTCTAAAAAAGCAGTGCTTTATGAAAAATTTCATAACTCGGTTGGGAGAAAGCCTACAGAGCAGAAAACAATTTGGTGTAAGGGAGCAATGTCTAAGGTGTTTTCTGCATACATGACGTGGGCGGAGGCCCGCCCAGAATGGGCGGGGCGCGCTCTGAAGTGTACAGCACTTTCTACAAGTCCTCATAATTCGGGCCGGGGAAGTCTTGAAGAGCCGGGAAAAGGTGGATTGAAGTGGGTAGGAGGAGTGGAGCCCAGCTGTCATCGGTGGGCGGGGCTTGACCAAAGTGGGCGGAGTTTGCGACGAAAATTCATAACTCGGCTCCAAGAAGTCCCGGAGGCCCGGAAAAAGGTGGTGGAGGTGGGTGGAGGAGTGGAGCCCAGCTGTTACCGGTGGGCGGGGCTTGGCCAAAGTGGGCGGAGTTTGCGACGAAAATTCATAACTCGGCTCCAAGAAGTCCCGGAGGCCGGAAAAAAGGTGGTGGAGGTGGGTGGAGGAGTGGAGGCCAGCTGTTACCGGTGGGCGGGGCTTGGCCAAAGTGGGCGGAGTTTGCGACGAAAATTCATAACTCGGCTCCAAGAAGTCCCGGAGGCGGGAAAAAGGTGGATGGAGGTGGGTGGAGGAGTGGAGCCCAGCTATAACCGGTGAGCGGGGTTTGACCAAAGTGGGCGGAGTTTGCGACGAAAATTCAGAACTCGGCTCCAAGAAGTCCTAGAGATAGGGAAAACGGGGTTAGAGGTTGGCGAGGGAAAAGAGATCAGCTGCTTCCAAGAGGTCCCAGAGACCGGTGAAAAAAGGGGTGGAGGTCGGCGAAAGGAAGGGGGCCAAATGCTATTGGTGGGCGGAGCACGCACCGAAGTAGGCGGAGTTTGCCACGAGATTTATTGTCCGGAAGCAGTCCGGAGACCGGGAAAAGAGGATAATGGTTGACGAAGAAAAAGAGGTTGAAAGCCGTCGATGATGGAGCGGATAGAATTTAGCTGAGAATTCAGATATTCGTGGTGTATCAAGCCAAATTTGAAAATTTTCGTCGCATCAAAATTCGCGCAGATTGTGTTGATTCTGTGTTGCGCGCGCAAGGCGTGGCGCGCCAACGGATTACTTATATGAAGCTCCCTTAGTTGGTGTATAGAAGATTGTAGATTTGGGAGAAGATTTAGTTTTTTTCTGATTTAAGGTATTCCGTAGGTTGCAAGATGGTGGGACCCTTCCCTCACTTAAAAAAGCACAAATGACTCTGATCAATATTGAGAAATTTTAGTGAAGTCTGCATTTGGGATGTAAAGAAAAGCATGGGAAACAGGTTTTCTTAGACACGAGTGCCTCATACTAGGTATTGAAGTTCGTATGAGCTTCGATAGAACAACATGAGGGCACAAGAACATCTTCTGTTAGGCACCTTAAGCGTTGGCGACCAGGGACGTTGGTTCGTGGTTGTCCAAAAATAGATCTGTTATACCTGAATCTAGCAGCAGTGACGCGAATATAGATTTGCGAAACGATAAAGATTTGCTAGCTCAGACAAAACTTGTTGGCGTAAAAAAAATCACATCGCAGCTAAGCAGGAGTTCAGAACATTCACTTGCAGGGATTCGAAGCGGGGTTAATCGAGATGCCCTATGTCATCATAACTAGTTATAAAAAAAATCATAGACATAAGGTTGAAGGATGGAACCTGTCGCTGCTCAAAGCAGGTTGTTACTAACGAGTGTACCAAGCTTCAAAGTTAAGAGTGAGTTAGACGTTATTGAAGACGCGAAATTAGTTTTCGAAACTTTGGCTAAGAATGCCCCAGGATATACTGGTGTCGGACTTTTTGTAGAGATCGAAGAAGTTTACTGGTGGGAAGTGGGCCAGCAGTAAAGAAAAAAGGAAAAGAATCCGTCAAAAACGCTTAGGTTAAGGGCTCACTCACCTTCCTGATCGGCTGTGCTAAGCGAATGAGAGATTAAGCGCGGAGAGGAGAGCATGAGGCGAGAGAGCGACAGAGGAGAGCTTTGTCAGCACAGTCGGATAGAGAAACAAGTCTGCAGTAGGGCAGCTACTGTTGCGAAGCTAGCGATCTTAGTCGGGTGTTATAAAGTGGCCACAAGAACGCACATTTGTGCATGGCTCTAGGGGTCTATACTAAAGCCGAGGAGCGTTTACCAAGCCTCTGCTGGGGGTGTTGTGCCTTTATAAAGTTTCACTGAAAACAGTTTTTCACAAGAATGCTGGGTTGTGAACAAACTTTCGCCCCAGGCGGGACTAGAACCCGCACCTCTCGCTTTCCGGGCAAGTGCGCTACCAGTTACGCTACCGGGGCACCATTTCATCGTAATAACTTCGTATAGCATACATTATTATGTATTATTGATTATTATACATACATAATTATCACCACAACAACAATTCAAACATGAAAAACCTGTTCAGCTCTCAAGGGGGATAGGAGAGTGAGGATTATCGGTAGATGAATCGTAATGTTAGATGTTTCTTTTGTTGGCGTCTTAGAGTTTGACTGGTGGGGTCATTTAGTGTCAGCGTTATTTTCAGGAAGATCAGTTGCTTCTTTAATGATTTCTGGTCCTTTCTTTTTCTATTGCGGAACGGGATAAAGTATTTGTCCTTATAGCCGCTATTTCCCAAGATGGTTTAGGTGCTGTGGGGTTCGTTTCACACTTGACGTAAATTACCGTTCTAATTCTTTTGACTGCCTACTCGATAAGGACAGATTAGGTATGTAGATGTTCTCCTCAAATAAAAAGGCCTGCAAAAGTGATTCGATCAGAAGGTTGCTTAGAAGCTTCGACTTCGCTTGACGTAAATTTAGATCGAAAAGGAGTGGAGCGCTCGTGAGGGTGTTGGGCGGGGGTATAGGGCTTTCTTGAAGGCCTTGGGCTTGGCAGAAATGCCACATTATTTAGAAAAAGGTAACCTCTACAACGATTATTGTTAAGGTCTTGTCTACGATGCACACCCAGATGTGAAAAAGGGCGTCGCAAGTATATAGAATGACTTGGCTAAGTTTTGCGGCCTGGATGGATTCGCGCCCACAGACTGTGCAAATGCATGGGACGTGTTATCATTTGTGGCAGCCTGTTGGATTAATGGCTATTTTCTGCTGTTTGTTTTTGTTTACTTCTTTTTCTGGGAGAATGCATTTTCGTGCGTTTATACTCCTCATTGCAGAGAGCGATTTTCCTCACCTAATGGCTCCGATCCAAGTCTGAACAGGAAATTTTCAGGTTATCCAAAATGTTCAGTTGGCAGACGTGGATTCTAACAGTAGTAGCCGCAGTGACAATACCGCTTTATATTCGTATTCTTTATATTCTTATACGATAGTAGAAAAAAGCATCGCTTTGCTATACATTTACTACACAATCACCATTGCACAGGTACTTATTTTGTATGTTATTTATGCATGAATCTCGTAATAACTTCGTAGCTCGATACTGTGGAGAGAGTTAGATATTCGGGTGGTTGGGTAAACCTTTGTGGTCTGGCGGGCAGGTGCTGTCACTGCAGAATCCCAATAAAATGACGACAGGTTCCAAATGATGTACGAAAAAGATTGGTGTTGCAGTGATTTTCAGCAAATTGCCACTAATTACACTATCATTTGTCGACTCAGCTATCACTATAAGCAACTAGTTACAAAAGTTGATTAGAGACCGTCGTCGCTTGTGTTGTTGCGTCTGTATTGCAGAATCCTCCATAGTCTCGCAGCGTTTTTGTCTCGTACATGGCGTCTTCTCTACAGCAAAATTCAAGTCACGCCATGAGCTTTCCGAAGGGGGCACAATGTGGCTCCGGAGACCGTAACATTGGGTCAGATTCGCGGAATTCACTCTAAGGACTAAGCCTTAGAGGAGAAAAAGACTCCGAGGTGCGTAAGCAGTTGTCATTCTCAACGGAATTCGTCGCTCGCCCCTCTCCGTCCAGGCTTATGGTTAGTCCTAGTAGCCTGTCCACAGACTGCCCACCCCTCCGAGGCACATTGCGCCACAAGGGTTTTGTCGACGACTTGTTTTAGCAAGTGTTTCTCACAGTGTCGCGTTCTTCCTAAGGCTACCAAATACAAATGATAACTTTTCAATGTTGTATACCTTCCTAGTCTAAGTCACCCTCTTTTGATTTGGTGAACCACTTTAGAGCGGTTGGCTCGTTTGAGATACTGAGGCCATCATATTCTTATGAACCAATGAGTAGCAGTTGTCAAACACGCTAATTTTTGCCGCCTGGATATTCCATTTCCTGAGCCCCATATCTGGATACCGAGCATAGATGAAAGCAACAAACCAATTATTGCAGAGCAGAAAGGGCCCTTCCATGGTCTAAGCTATTTTTCGGGAACCTACACGGGAAAGTGGATCTATTTCAAAAGCACAAACGAACACGCTATGATATTATGTACCATCACACTATGAAGGATATGCCTAAAGGCATGCCCCAGGATCAAATGGTGTGGTTCTTGCACACGAATGCGAATGTATTGGTGCGAAATGGGCCGGCAGTAAAGAAAAAAGGAAAGAATCCGTCAAAAACGCTTAGGTTAAGGGCTCACTCACCTTCCTAATCGGCTGTGCTAAGGGAATGAGAGACTAAGCGCGGAGAGGAGAGTATGAGGCGAGAGAGCGCAACAGATGAGAGGGCGCCAGACAACAGCCTGATGCGGAACATTGCAGCTGCTGCAGCTTATTTGCAAGGTCTTAGCTCTTTGTCGGGTTATTCCCGTGAAAGAGAGTGCACATGTGTGATTGCTATTTGGGGGTCTCTCCTACGAACTGAAGAGTCTTTCACCCGCTTCTTCCTAGGTTTGTGCCCTTTAGAGTTTCGATTAGCATTTTCTCGAGCCCGCAGAGTATAATCATAGCCTTTTCCCAATCGATAGGAACAATGACAACTGTCCTATGCACAACATTAGAGTGAGAACTTTACAGCACATGCAATTATTAAAGGACTACAAGGCAGACATTAAAAATCCCTCAAATTATGCGTTAGCGCTGCTCTTTTGTTGAAACAACCAGCTCGATTAAGCCTTCTGATAGAAATCAGGGATTAGGGATATTTCCTTATTCATTGCTTCCTCCAAAATTTGAGGGACACGCACTTCACATAGTGTGCCTGACCCAGTCAACCCTGCGTTGCGCAGTTCTCAACGGCCACGTTGCGCAGTTTCGCCCGATTAGACACGTTCTCTCGCGCGAACATTCACACTCGCATGCTCGAGCCGTCTGCGTCTCCGCCCATACAGCGTGCGTTGAGGATCTCTCAACGTGCCGTTGCGAACTGCGCAACGCAGGGTTGACTCTCTGGACGATTAATAAATTGCGCCGAGGGCACCGTACAGTACGCTTGTTAGATTCCCAGTCTTTCTGGAAATACCGATTTGCGAATGTGTACGCCACCATTTCCATTTGAGAGAGCCACAGTTGTACAAAATATTGCACTCACCAGTTCTGACATAAAGCCGGGTATGCGCTACGTGCGCGTTGCGTCGCGCTGTCAATATAAATCGATATTCCCGGAAAGAGTCTTTTAGCGCTTATGGCACTTTCTTGTTTCTTGCTTATTCAAACCTTTATTCATCACTTATCTCCAAATCGGGAACCCGAGAACAAAACAAATTATGAATATCTTCCATTTTGACTCATGCCGTTACGCGACCGCGCGCGGCAGCACAAGATTTTTTAGCGCACCAAGTCACATTGAGTACGATGATTGATGTTCGTTTAGGGATTTATCGATGTAGTTGGTTTCTTCTGCTACTACACGAGTGTGAACATGCGCGAGATAGACGCTCTAAGATCGTTCTACTGGAGCCTGAACTGGACGATTTTCGTGCAGTGGTCTTACACACAGACATATCTGTTCGAATACGGGCGAATATTTGGCGTAGTTATGATTTCTATTCAGCGATGTTCTACCGTTTCCTTTCCACATAGCAGATTTAATCAGGTAATTTTTGGGTTCATTCTAGTAATATTGAAGTTGCTTAGTCTTCTAAGTATTCTACCTTTACCCCCACATAAGGAGCATACTACAGAATCTATGCTGGGGTAAAAGCATAAAGGATAAAGCATTTGCCGTTGATCAATCCCTTTTTGGGATGCGGCACGCATTCTACTTCCATTTGTACATTCGTAGTGGCGTTTGAATGCGATGGCCTATACAATGACTTGCGGGGGCCAGCCGATGTACAAGTCAGTGTTTTTATCCTCCCAGACAAGTCTGGTACCAATTAACCGACCCCGGAGGGATGGAAGGCTTGGTTGGCCCGGGCGACTCACGACCCAGGATTTGATCCCCGGACCGCTCGCGTGGTAAGCGTGCCACTTGCCACTACACCACTTCCGCCCTTTATGCTGGGGTACGCCACAAAATAGGAACTGCTGAAGGTCATGCTAGGCGAAGGTTCGTCTGAATGATACAGGAGATATGATAACATTAAAGTAATGGGGAGTCTGTCCCCTGAATCCATTGAGTTGAACATATGACGGCTTTATACACGATTAATCCTCTAAGGCTTCTTAACACATACCTCTATCCCTGCCCATTTCCAGCTTCTGACCTATATACAGGGGGGGGGCAAAAAAAAAGTCACACTCCATTCATATTCAAAACAAATTAATTACACTTTGCCAAAACCAAACCGAATGAGCTCAATTGCATATTGAAGAGCACATTCTATTCTATCAAAAACATTGCATAGTGGCCTTCTAAACCGACGACACCAGAAGATTTTCCCACGGAAACATGGTTCGCGGTACGAGCTCAACGGGGATCGTCGAGAAACATAATATACGACGTCCTCTGACCACGCGTACAAGCCATTTTGCATAGTCAGCACTAGTGTCTGAGAAGTCATTCACCAGTTATCCGATTGAAGAATTTATGTAGCAGCTTCAGAATGGAGCGATTATTGTAGGCCTCCTTAAGCTCGACGGTGATGACAGATGACGTCATATTCTGGAGACGGTGAACGCAGCGAAAGGTGGGCCTGATTCTGCTTATGGGGGACATCTAAGGAATAATTTGCCGTATAACTCCCAATAACAGCGGCATCCTTTGCGACGAAAAGTTTGATGATATGCGCCATAGGCAAAGTGACTCTTTTTTTTTGCCCCCCCCCTGTATATATACATATACCATATATACCTCCACCACCAACGGCTGCAGCATACTCCATCAAGAACCGGAAAGTACTCGCAGAACCGTAAATCTAATGGGAGTTGAAACATGCTTGAATCCCTGGATCTGAACACTCAAACTCTCCTATGATGGCCCGCATTGAAGTCTTTTTCCAGACCTGAACAGCTGGCCCTCATTGTCTTCTTGTACTTCAATAGTTCATGCCAATCCCGCTTGGATCAAATATTCTTCCTTAGATGTAATTTCGGATCGAAGTGACATGAAATTGTCATTAGCAGTCAAGCTCTCGAAGTAAGTAATCATGGAGCTTGATTATAATTCAGCATAAAAGTGAACATATGATGGCGAAATATGAGATCTTAAAGGAATCTTCCGCGGAAAAAGCTCCGCCTCCATTACCACAGAAAAACGATACCCCTTAGGCCCCTAGCCTCATGAGCATAGCAAAAAGAACGGAACATAAGCGTTAGTTTCGATAATACTAATCCTACACACAAGACAAAATGATCACTCTTTCCGTGGAAGATTCCTTTAAGGTATCGTTTTCTGTGGTATATAAGTACCAGTGACGCCCTGGGGCTGGTGTCAGAGTCCGCGATCCGTCGCGCGATTCGCGCAGAAATCACAAGTGCCCGATCAATACTGCGAGGTGCTCTCCAATCCCGCCGCCATTTCTGCTTGATGGTGATGGTTGAATGACGACTGTTCATGATTCTACTTGTTTCATATTCAGTGTTTCAAATGTTCAAATGGGGCACTTGCGATTTTTGCGATCGCGCGAGTCGCGCGATGGGTCGCGGACTCTGACACTGCCTAATGGTAAGACTCCAAGGCTTGAGTAGAGGTATCACCAACCAATAAGTTGCTCAGTACGCTTTAGGAAGAAATTCTTTGTTATAAGTTTGCGCGTCGATGTTCTACCCCCTTCCCCTCGACCTACCTTTTGATGAACCATTAAATCACTGTCGTACAAGACACCAACCATTAACCGATCTACTCTGCTGCGATTCCTCTTATACAAAACTTCCCGAGGCGCTACGCCACCGCTCCTTACAGAACTCATTGGTCCCAACTACCTCTCTCTGAGAAACTATTCCTATTGGAAATATCCAATATGACGCCTTGAATTGGCGCAGGGCCGTTGGTACGTTCTGGTACAATCTTGCTGCTAGAGCATCGCTCGGCTTCAAAGACCAGGAACCTTAAGTGCGCCTTAATTCTTGTTCCAATTCAATAAAAATTCAATGGCGCCATTTTCAGTAAAGTCTTACAATATGGGCAATAAAGGTTTTAAAACTGCCGGTGATTGGACAGCACTTAAAAAACATATACTCTACTTCGGAAGACGAGAAGAAAATCGAGTGCAGACCACACATCATAAGAGACGACGGCCAAGAGAAAAGCGGCTTTTTTTTCTTGGCCGTCGTCTCTTATGGTGTGTGGTCTGCACTCGATTTTCTTCTCGTCTTCCGAAATGGAGGGTATACAGACGCAGTGTATTAGACCAGTAGGTATCTTATGAGAACGTCCTTCACTATTTTTTCAAGATGACAGGCACCAATGGGTGAAAAGACTTGATTGGCTCCATCTATCTATAACCGTCATCTGGGTAGAGCGCTTCTAACCACGGAAGGCTTCTGATTCTATGGAACCTCGGACGGAGGCCTTGTGAGATTGATAAAATTAAGAATGCCAGTCACAAATATGGAGAACA
>MU893326.1:0-23727 GCA_036418205.1 Ostertagia ostertagi
ATGGTTGATGGCATGAAATCTTAACAAAGTAGAGAACATACTTGACACGGTATTCAAAGATTTCTGCTGAGCATAATCGGCGATTTGTTGACACGATTACTCTGAATCAGACTGGTCAAATTCAAATTGGAAGGCCATCGAGCCAGAGAGGATTTCCACATTGAATGCCCACATCGAGACAAAAATTGAAAAAAAATGAGAAAAAATTACGGGAACATACTACATTCGAACTTATCGGCGCTTCCGAAAACGAGGATGACTTTGAAGGGATCGTAACAACGCTGTGAGCTGTTGCAGCGCTGACGCTTCTCACCACGGAAGCCGCAGATGGTATCACTTTTGGAACCATAGAAGCTTGACTTGTGGATGGCGTGCAAGCCGTACTTGTCACATTTGCTGTCCTTGGTGCTGTATGTGTAGAAGACGTGACACCGGCAATGCTTTGGAACCTAAAGAAATACTTTTGAAAAAAATTGGTCATTCTCCTGCTCAATTCCCCATCGAAGAAGGCGAGCGTAACCTAAAACACTACTGACAGCCGAATGTAAACCCTATTCTGGCATATTCACAGATTCTCTTTGTGACAGCACAATATTACCTCTTTGACGCATTCGCTGAGATCAAAACTATCGGTCTCATGTTCAGGCTCCGCGACTCCTTCGTGAGCACCGTTGCAGCATTGAAACTTAGGCATTTGAAAATTCGGGGAGGGGATCACAAATTGAAATCCACCGAAATTCACACGTTCTCGTGGTCGAACGGCGTCGTAGCGTTGCTTCACTGTGGACATCTAAGTGAAGAATTATTAGAAAAAAAACAGTCTTCAATATGGATTGGCGCTCATGATTTGCCTGATGTAGCAATTCATGCAAAACTTCGAATGATAGACCGTTATGGTCCAAATGTCGTGTAACCCCATGACACTCCGTACCCTGTAATAGAAGCTTCAATCAAACCACCACAGCTACAACTTTAGAGGAGGTCAATTGTACTGTGTGCCAAGTTCAACGAGAGGGGTCGCATTTCATTATACTGGCTAGGACATTGCTGTTTTTCGGAAAGCGAAGCAAGTTTTCACGGAAATTGGATGAAAGTTAATGAGATGTATGAAATTTGAGATACAGGTAAGTACTGATGACGACCCAATTGAACATTGGAGAGAGGGGAAGTAGGATACAAACTTGGACCCGTTCCTAAAACGGACTGGCATGCTGGGCAACCCAATCTACCAAGACTGGGAGAGGGGACAAGGAGTAGAAGCCACGCAGAGTGATAGCAGACACTGACACAGTAGTGGTGCTGTACAAAGGAAGTGCACTGGAATCCATGTAAGGCCGACGTCATACCTTTGCGAATCGAGCGAATCGCTGATGAATCGCTAACGATTCGCAAAGTATGACGTCGGCCTGAAGAGGTGGAGCAGGCGGTTGATCTGCATTTCCCAATAGTGGAGCGCCAGTTGTAGCCGAATCTGCTAGAAGTTGGTAAGTGAATGAGTCATGCAGAGGACTGCTGTAGAAGTAGCTTGAGAACATGCTTGAGATGGACAAACACAAACAATTGTAGTGTACTGCAATTATTTTTGTACTGTACGCCACAATTACTGGCCTTACGTTTCGACCGCTTCGTAGGCTTTCCAACTTCTCGTACTAGCGTCATCCACTCATGGGTCTCCCTTCGTCTTTGCGACGCGCAGCCATCGCAACTCCGGCAGGTTTTGGTAGGCGGCGAGGTCCTCCGGGCTTCGGGTCTTCTTGCCCTTTTAGGCCTCCTTTTTCAACAAAGGACGACATGGAGACAAACAATTGTAGTGTTTTGTTATGCTTGGAACTGTTACTGTTCTGCGTGGAAAACGGCTTGCACTGCGAATGCTATTAGCTAAAAATTAATTTATTTTTAGCTCCCATTTTTTGATAAGCCGCGCCATGCAAGTGCGCGTCATTATGTTTTGGTGTGATTCATCCTATGCTTTCAGGGCGTGGCGATGCGACCGAAGGAGCTATCGAGGAGTCGACCTCAGCTACGGACCGAGGACGCTCGGGTCCCGCTTCTTCCATCTCTTGGGGCGATGCCCTGGCCTACCGAGATCATGTCATTTCTGGTCACCATGTTTGTTGCGCCTTAACCTTGCTTGTGCCTGTCTCGCTATTTAGTTCTTTTCGCTATTTAGTTCTTTGTATGATTATACCTTGCCATTATCTCGATTGTCATGAGTATCGTGCCTACTGTTCCGTACATTGGATCTCGTACATATTAATTGTATATTTGATGTCATTAGGATAAACTCTTAGTAATTATCGGGACTAAGGCAGAAGCATGGCTTATCCACGTTTCACTGCGCGCGCGGCTTTACTGTTTCTCCAACCGCTACTGCATAAATGAATTTATTATCGATCAATATCCTCTATAATGAGTCTGTCGGAGTTGGGTCAGCACTCAGCTCAGCTAATTAAGCGAGGTCCACCCAGAGGCAGGTTACAGGGTGGTGCGAGATAACCACGGCGAGGAGGTGTGAAAGGTCAATCCTGACTAAAGGTGCACACCCACCAAGAGCCCTTTCCGCGTTTTGCATGTAGGCGAAAGCTTCAGCAACGGTAAAATGATTGTGGTTGCCCATCTGTCAGAGCGCAGGGCTAGACGATTGTGTCGTGTAAGAACTCCTCTACAGGGATCGTCCTGCTTTAGGGGCTGTATCCCAACCGTCTTCAGGGGGGGGGGGACGATAAGCCCCTTGAATTTTCCTTCTCTTCTCCGGCGCCGCATTAAGAAAGAGTCTTGTTTTGTAATTGTGTGAAGGTGAGGTAAAGAAAGCGTATAAGTGTTCAAAAACAAATTGCAGAAAATTTTTTAATCACCCCCCCACCCCTAGGGGCCTGGGGTAGGGATAGTATACGGGCCCCAAAAGTTGTCTACCATGAGAGTTGATGTAGTTTTCAGACACTGCTTCTACGACAGATGGACGAACACACTCAATTCTGTCTACGAACAATACGAGGAGCCCTTGTATATAGTACTGCTCCCATACCATTAGTATGAGTCCAAGTTTACACCCTATTTTTGGATTTTTTAAGCGTGCTGAAGGACAGCACGGATTTCGTGCACTTATAAACTTCGGTACTAGAAAGCCAATATAAATGATGGAACAATGAACAATAGGACATCGGCAGCAGTAGAAGAGTTGAAGTTACTCAATAAAGCACTCTCATCAAGGATCTATTGAATGAGGCCATTTTAGTGCAGTAAATTTACGAGAAATGAGTTAATGCTGCCATGGAGGTGAGGCTGGTAAAAAGGCCCCTCAGAAGTATTTAAAAAGATGGGACCAAAACAAGCTAACAACACGCTGATGTGTAGGCGAGGGTGTTACAAAAGAAGTGTGACTGGGAAAGAAATGGGTGTAGTGCCAGCCAAGCAACAAGAGAGCAGGAAAATTTTGTGCAATGTATGTCACCGACAATGTCACCTAACTTCAAATCAAAAGACATTCCAAGCTTTTTTGGATGCTGCAAAGCCCTGAGCGGAATGGCGGCTGACTTCGACTTCACAAACCGCTTCGGTCGGCAACTTGGCCGTCGCTTCCCACAGTTTACATCATTTCAATGAAAACGCTCTAAATATCGTATCCATTCGTATTGAACGTTCCACAAAAGGCTCGTACAATTACTTAGAAAACCTTTATCACACACTTAAAACTTTCTATTAGCGGCATGCCTATACAAAGAAAGATATAGTTGTTAGTAACGTACAGATGGGAATTTTTACAGAAGACAATGTTTCTCATCCATGATCTCATAGATAAAATGGCAGGTTGATAATCATTGGATATTATCACATCAATTCGCTTGAGTCAAAATGGTGCTACTGAGAAAAGCGATGGAAAAATGGTTTTGATCCTAGCAACAGAAATTACCGGAGGATAAGAGGTTTTAGGAGACAATAAGTATCAATGAGGAAACATTATGAAAACCAAAACGGCAAACATTCCTGAACAATAACTTATTATTGAGTTGAGTGCGCAGACGAGCAGGAAATGCTCCGCGTTTCTGCTTCAAAAACAAAATTATGATACAATGATAAAACTGATGGAATACTGTATGATAATTTCACAGATCAACACCTTAGATGAATTCCAAATAACACTCTGGAGACCGAATGAGAGATACGGTAATAGCGATAGAAGTCATGCCTCAACAGCTTCATCTACTTGAAGAATGCGTAATGGATGTACAACTCAAATGCTACTTTCTTCATATTGGCATCTAAACCTTATCTTTTCTCGGCATTCCACTTGGTCGGTCCCACAAAAGCACATGACGTGCCGTTTCATTAATGACTTCCAGCCAGCTATCCAAATGAGCACTAGTGTCAGCCGCCAACATGACCCTGCAAAACTGCGTGAGAAGGAAAATAACTGATAGCGACAGTATATATTGGTTCCATTGCCGCTTAGCGGCATCGATCTTGTAACATTTGAAGAAAGCCCATTTCGCGATCGAATATTTGTGGCTATACCGAGCAAAAAAGATATGATAAAAAAAACAACCAGTAAAGAAAGAAAAAAAAGAAACTCGCGAACACTGGTGTGCACTTCACCTCGCTTCTGCTTTCCCACCTGGTGACACTGCCATACGTAAAGAAGCAAGACTAGTCAATGAGAAGATAAGTCGGAGCGGGATAGAAAAACCCTTATAAGACCAGCGTAAAATGTGATTGAAGAGTTCTTGGCAGTTGGCTTTCTTCTCTTTCATTACTATTCGATCATTAACCGCCTGCCCAAGGTTTGTTTTCTGAAACAACAACTCATACCTATTCAACCGCTCAACCGCGGCGTGGGCATTTGAGCGCAACCGTTAATTGCGCTCGTTGACGAAATTTCAAATTTTCGGATACAACGTAAGAGTGCGGAATTGTGGACAGAACAGTGCAAAGCACTGCTCAGGACGCCTTCGCTAATGATTTCTAGACAAACGTGACGCTTGTGCGGGGGCACGGCCTGGATTTGAATCCGGCATGCATTAATGTGGAGACACCGCTACTTTTTTACCTATAAATTAGAAAACCTTCATAACTTTCGACTTTCGTTGAAAAGCTTCTGCGACGCCATGTGCTTCGCACTCTTAATCGGTCGAAGAAACCGCTACAATGAAATAGTTAAGTTTGGCGGTAAGGTTAGTAAACACTTTGCGAACCATAATTTTATAGCTTCCGAAGTAATTTGAGTTTAATTCGCAGAAAAAAAAACCCACCGAAGCTTCTCCAGTTCGGGTCTGCCGGGACTACTTCGAGGAGTTCCTTCTTTTGGTACCCACACGTCGATATGAAACGAATTTGGATAAGGGCATACGTCTCGAACCGTGGATGCTCCGTCTCCTGCACACGTTTGCAGATCCAGTAACACAACCCATTGCTGAAAAAAGTTGAAAATTTGCTCAAAATGGAGGTATAAAACATCACCGTCTAATTCATTCGATGTAAGCATTACTTCGGTACCGTGCACTTTCAAAAAAAAAAACATTTTAATGGGCACTAGCATTCAAGCAGGACTCACCTTTCCATCCCGCTCATCATTAGGATTTCGCCAGAATCGCATTTCTCCACCTTCTAGAACACACCAGTACCTGAATTGAGTACTTGAATTATTCTTTTTGAACGGTAATTAGGAAACATTTCGCGGATTTTCCAGTATTCAATATTCACAAAAGACAATGCGTGAAAAAAGAAAAGTGCGCTACTTTACGGGTACCCGAGAGGGACTCATCGCGCGGCGAGAAGGCAGAGACGCAGACGGGTCAGCGGACGAGTCGCAGCGCGTACTGCAGTGATTTCGCGTCAAGTTGAATAGAATGTACTATAGTACGTCCCACATCACACAGCACGCGCTGCGACTCGTCCGCTGACCGTTCTGCGTCTCTGCCTTCTCGCTGAGAGGATGGACATCCTGTTGGGTATTTTTACTTTACGGTTAACTGAGGAACTCTGGCGTTACCTGGAACAGATACAAAAACCACTATATTTGCTCATAAAATTCAGAAAAAACCATTACCGATTCCACGTTCCCAAACCATCTCTTGTGCGTTGATACATGGAAAGAAAACCGCGATTGATCGTATTGCTCTTCTCTGTGGCGTGCCTAAAATTTAAAGATAAAGATAACTCAAAAAACTAAAGCTATACTAATGGGAGTTGGAAACTACGCACTTCTTCATTTTGACAATAACATGTCCCTCCAAAGGCGTCATCACTTCCTGCAACGCCAGCTTACGACCACTTGTATTGATATCGATAGTCACTCTGCCGACCAGCTGGAACGCTGGTTCAGCGAGAGCAGATGGTCCGCCCATGGACGTCTTCATCGTCGACGACACCTTCGAACGTTGCTGAAGGAAATACGTTTTCAATTGAAAATCGATCTATAAAAAGTAGAGAGAAGTATAGAAAGAAGAAAAAGCCAGAATTCATAGGAGGGGCCTGGCAGGAAGAAATCTTCGGAATTATTAGAAGGGCACTGCACGATGCACGTCCATGGGAATGTTACAACAGAAATAGAGGGATCACACTACGGTAACGTCGAAGCCATGATTGATAGAAAACAATGAAAAAGTTTCGCTGTAGACGAATTGAGGGTCTGTGCTGCGCAACGTCGATCGAACAGGAAGCAATTCATAAAACTTGATCAAAACGTTCATCGTACGGTGTGCCTTATAGGCACGTATTTTGCTTTCTAGTTCGATTTAGAGACATACTTGTCGACAGCACAATGTGCGTCTCAATTCTAGGAAGTATTTAAATGACATTCGAAATGAAGAGAAAGGAACAAGCAAAGATTAGTGCACACGTGAGTAATAATTTCAATGGTCCCTAAAACATAAAGGACGGCACATTCTCACTACTGGCTGTGTAGACGCACTTCGGTAAGCAGCGAGACGCTTGCTTTACGCAGATATAATATAGATGCCACTAACAGTTCTTTTGTAACCTTTTAGAGTGAAAGCTGACTTCCGAAAAAAGTAATAAAGGAACATTAAAAGTGCTTACAGAGCCTCTGAGCTTTTCGAGAATCTGCAAAAGCAACTTGTTCACTTGTTACACATTTAAATGGTGCAAAAAATTCACAAAGCGATGTTTGGTTCAGTACAGGAATGCGCTTCTAGTAATCGTGGAACATACCTTCTTGCTAAGGGTTCCAGTGAGCCGATACTTGACCTCATGGGAGATATGTTCGCGTTTTGTTCTCTGAAATGAAATGTATCCCTGATAAAGCTGCTAGTTTGTTAATGATGTATACAGCAAGAGATGGGCATTGCAAATACACCGTAAGGCGCGTAGATAAAAAACAAATTCAAGAACTTAGAAAAAGAGGCAAAATCGTTGTAAGGGAAAAAAAAACTTCTAAAAATACATGCAAAAGATACTCACAAGGCCAAAAACTTCAAGAGCGCACACAAAATCTGGAGGTAGATCCTTGAGCGAAAGATAATAATAATTGAACTCAAGCACACCCTGAAATCGTTTTATGTAATTTTCGAAAAGACATAAAATAAAAACTAACGTTTACGTGAGAAAACGAAAACACACCTTCTTTCGCAAACCTTCATCGCTTGTCACCAAAGAGGTATGTTGGACCTCGCAGCCATATCGAAGAAGAACAATGAAGTAGTATATGTCGTCTTATAAGAGCAAAACCTTCAGTAAAGTTCGATATAACATGCAATAACAGTAACGACTTACTCCGGTTAGAGGGATAATTGAGCTGTGAGTTCACAAAGTCTTGATCGAGAAGCACGTTAATGCTGGTAATCGTAAGTGTTCCGCGAGGACCAGGACCTCTATAAAGAAAACTTCTAGCGACCTCGCTCAGAAATAGGATTTATGGCACAAACCCTTTCGGCAGTCCCCGGTTGAGCCGATCAATTTCAAACAGCAGAGCACGTCTTGTTTCAGTGGCAATAAGGAGGGCACGTTGGGCATCAACCTATGCAAACAGTAGCTAATAATAGCCGTATGAAGAGATTACGGTAGGTTTTTGCCAACCATGTGTCGGGAGGCCTAACACAAAGGTGGAAGCGTCTGAAGAAAATATTCACTCACCTCTTCGCGACTTCCACGGAACTCGGTCTGTTCTTTGCAGTAACGCAAAGCATGCATAGCTTGGGCTATTCGTTGTTGCTGTATATTCACTTCACGTTCCATCGCAGCCTAACATGGGTGAATTAGGCAGTACAGAATTTACCTTGCAAATAAAACCAGGCTATGTATGACTGCTGTAACGGCTCACCCTTCTCTCCTGCCTAGCTGCATCATCCTCATCAGTATCTTCATGCACGGCGCCTCCGATTACTGTCTGGATCGGGGCAGTTGCAACGTCGGTTGTTAAGTCGATTTTCTCTACTCCAGAGTCAGCTGTCCGCATTTCGCGTATGCGTTTACGGTAAAACGAAACCGTATACGGAAGCGACGAACCTGAACTTCAGCATTTTGCACAGTTGTCACGAGATAGCACACTGACGGTAAAACTGACCGTCGCGTTTGGGCGAATCCATTTCTTCACGTGCAGTAGCGACTGCGGGCTCTTCGTAAGGAGAATCATATACCTCACGAGGAGCTGGCAACGAAACTGCTTGCTTCTTCATTGGAGAGAAGTACTCCTAAACCATCAGCAATGAATTAGAGTAAGCCATCATTACTTACAACGCACTGTCCATTCAATGATTACCAAATATGAAAAGGGGTACGAAAGGGTACTGCGCTGGATAACCCGTCACAGGAACCCTGACCCCGCCCATCAACACGGAAAAACCGCTTAGAGGCTGGCCGTTTGTGGAAGCGTTGCCCGATAGAATATAAGAGTGAAAAAAGGTCGTTTGATGCGAAATGCATTTGAATGGAAATTGAGCGCTAATGTTAACAACGTCTTAACCTCAACAACCACGCTCTGGGCGGGCAGTTTCAAAAGAGGCAAGGACGGTCAGATTAGGAGCCTGACTTTAATACAGATAGCGCATGTTTCACTGCTGGAACGCCACACCTCACTTCATTTGCCACCTGGCTGCCATTTTCACTGGCGAATATAGTCCTGTCCCAGACCCACTTTTTCGTATGCTTTTCGTTCCTCAACCCTGAGATTAGTACATATTTATCAGCACCGAAAATGAGCTTTCTTGTCAACAAGGTTCCCAATATTCCTAGACTAATATTATGTTTATCGGTAAAGCCAAAGAAATTTTCAGATACTCTTGCAGAACTCACCTATTTTCAGATACGCGGAAATGCCACATTATTGTAGTTCCAGACTTCATTGGGGAGTGGGTCGCAGCGCACTTGTTTTGGCGTGTATTCTCCGTTTATGAAACTCGAAGGCGCCCTGATCGAATTGAGATTGTGTACGCCTATTGACTGGTAACGTTCATCTCATCGCCTTTTCTAACTTGTCTAGCTGTGCTTGAAGAATTCACTATAGGTTATGACTTCTACTCGCCTTTCTGACGGAGGGCACAACACTATCATCGTTGAGCAGAGCTTAGCGCAGCTTCAATTTAAACTTTAGAATAGAGCTCTAATCCACTCTCTAGTGGTTCACTTCAAATTGTCAGTGCTCCCGCCGGTTTCAATGGCTTGGGACTCAATATTGCAAAATGGGGCGCACACGCTCATACAAGCTTGCTTGACTCATGAGGATAGGACATCCAAAAACTAGGGACAACTGGAATAAACTCTATGTTATTCTCCAAAAAGTTCTGTCGAACTCAAAACGCGCTGCTCCATGAGGATGATCCAAAAACTAGGGACAACTAGAATAAACTCTATGTTATTCTCCAAAAACTTCTGTCGGACTCAAAAAATATACAAGGTCAGCTCCAAAGAGCGGCCTAATTCCATATAAGACACTCAAATGACAAACCTCATCATCACCGAACAGATTAGCCTCTTCCGGCGTATCAGGACGTTCTAGGCGCATCGGTGACTTCGGTGAACGCCCGGGTGATTTTCGCTGTGCCATCTTGATGGCAGGTGACTTGTATGGAGAGTATGCGTTTTTCAAAATCGATTTGTTCTAGAAACAACTATTGCCATCTGAGGACTGCAAGACAAATAAAAGTACAACAGAGTACCTTGGAGTCACCTCTGCCATCCTCACCCTCATCAGATTCGTCCACATAACGTGGACTCTTCGACACAGGTGAACACAAGGAAGAGCGCTGAACAGTAATGGCCAAGAATAATGCACGTTTTAGAGATAATGGAAATCCAATTATACCTTATTAGCTTCCTGAACGCTTTTCTCAATCTTCTTCGCTAGATAAGGTTGTGGATCTCTAGGCTTGTCGTCGAATCTACGTGGCATCGTTCTGTCTCGCATACGAATAGCAGCCTTCAGGATATCGTCCTCAGTTTCATCAGGGTGTAACGGTGTACCCGTCAACGAGGAGAACTAAATTGCAAAGAATAGTTTGCGACCGTGTAACTGAATAGAGTGACTGCGAACTGTCACGCACCTCCCACCGCGACTTTAACGACTTCAAGTTGCTTGAGCAGACTTCAGGATGAATAGGCACACCTGGTGTGCTACCTATCACAACAGGAGTATTATGACTGCCGCGCCATTGCGTTTGCACGCCGGGTGTAGTCGGGGTTATGGGGGCAGCTGAAGCTGTTGCTGGTGCAGTGATGATCGGTTTTGGAGTAGGGATCTACAAAATAGGTATTGTATTTCCTAGAGTAGTAGTCTCAAACTATTACTAACAAACCTTCGCCTGAATGTTCTTGAGACGCTCCTCAAGCTGCTGCGCGATTCTTTTTGCTGGAGCTGCTTCCAAAACGGCCGAGCGGATGGGCGACACCTCTTTCGTCGCGGCATTTTCGTTCTGCTCGGCTACGCGCTGAAACACGGATGAAAGGGAAAACCGAATCGACAGAAAGTTTGCTTCATAAACACAACATGCAAACAATAAAGCGCTCCAATCATAAGTACTGCGCATTAGTTCTTCGACGATCGCGATTCGTACACAGACTGCTGAAATCCAATTCAAAAAGCTATTTCTGCAGCAACTGAAGCGCAGCATTTGTGAAAAAAGAGGGGACACAGAAGAAATATAAACGCCAAAAGACATAACTACAAAACTCATATATTTTTTAGGAAATATGATGCACCATCTATTTTTGGTAGACCGCTTTGGAAAATAAAGATTCAAAAAGGTAGGTGTATAAAGATTCAAAAAGGTAGTAAGATGGCATTCTGAATACAGAAAATGAAAACACGAAGCTATTCAATGGTGTCCAAAGAAAAAGCAGAAAAGAAAATACTCTTCTGCACTGTATTTGAAACTTACTTCGAACCTCCATAATTGCAGGCGACGTAAAACTGCAGAACCGCGCATCTTACCGCATGAATTTATTTATAGCCTGGCCTTACTCAGTAAACCAGATAGAAATTTTTGATTTATACCTTCCAAGATGGCGACTTTGTGGTCATGTTGCTTCCAGGGCAGCTCGTAGCCTTTTTAGCACGGTCCTCCAAATCATTGACAAAATCTTTACGCTTCTCTGTCGAACGTAGATTCACATCAGTTAGAGCTGAAAAACATTCTCGCGTTGATGAATTCAAAATTTGCTATGATTCCGACGGAAAGTTAGAAGCCCCTCCTGACTCGCCCTTTAGACACTCGACGAATGCACGACCGATTTAGCAGAAATGGCAAGATGGGAGAGATCTGTTACACTCACGGATTTCCGTTGTCATCTGCTTTTCCACTCTAATGGTTTGCGTTTCGCAGTTAGGAGACGACGTAGTGACAGGATTCTGCAAAATTTCTACATTTCAAGATCATAAGACATTACAAATATAATGGGACACCAAAAAGTTATTGTGCACACCAAATTATAACTTCACCATACATGTGCTAAGCATTGTTATTATGATTATGATAAAAAAGCAAAGAATTGACGCGAAACTCACAAAGTGCACCGGTGAGAATTGGGTTTGACTGGCACTACGCACCTAAAGCCAAAGCGATGAGGTAAAGCAGACACTGATACATTCACGTTTGTAATAAGCACATAAAGCACGTTAGTGAAATTAGTAGTTTTTGGTATATGAATAGTAGAATTATTACAGCTACACTTCAGCTCACACTAGTAAGGCATTTAAGCAGAGTTTCTAGCGAGAATTTTCCAAGCACGAACAGTGTTCGGATAGTTACCACGAATCAATGGAAAAACTCTGGACTCATTTCGAAACATGGTTTAGTTTCCATTTGCCAAAAAACTGAAGCTAACTTCGTAGCGTTACGTCTTTTTATCCCATCCCCCTCAAAAATAGGTCCCTAAGTTTCTTAAAAGCGTTTACAAATGAATTTTCAGTTCATGCGCATAATACGAGGGCACTCTCTAGAACTAAACCTAGAAGGGGATAGGAAATTCGGGGATAGAAACTGTTCACGCTCACTGAAAGCTCTCCTCTCCGCCCAGTTTGTCCCGATTTCAACAGGAAGGAGATCTTGGGTGTGGTTCGCTAGGACAGAAACCGACTTCCCCGCTTTTCGTTGCACAAATGTTTTTTGGCTGTGGAAGCCTCAGGTTCAACAGTGATCAAGAGTGGATCAAGGGTTCTCGCAGTGAAAGGCGGAAATCCGCTTCCTGTCTTAGCGAACCACGCATGGAAATTGGTCGACGGACTACTTGAACTCAGCCCTTTAAGTCTGCGCTCTCTCGCGGGTCCCTCTCCTCTCCAAGGCTTAGTCCTAGGGCATTCACCCGTTCTCTAATCGTCTGTGCTCTAGCCATCGCGGCAGGACCATTGAGGAAAAATCAAGTAGTCCGTAAACCAACCATCTATACCCACATATTTGCTATAGCGACAATATTTTCGTTCACCATATAAATGTTCATATTTACGGTGCAGATAGAACAGTCCGATGCGGACCTCAGACGGTCAGTTAATCAGCGGCGCACTGCCCGCTTTCCATTAACTGGTTGTTCGGCATCCGTACCGCACTCCTATACTTACGTACTAAACAGTGTCTCGGAACATTGAAGAAGACAGGGCTGTATGGAGTGGAAGCATGCACGAAAAGCGACAGCACATGCTACAACACAAGCAGAAAATTTCAAACTTACAAAGGGTTTCGGCGACATGATTGCCAACGATGATGCTGATGAGCACTTTGGTGGTGTGCTTGCCTTCTGAAATGACCCCCATTTACAAAAACGTTCTGGATAACTGAGTCAGCAGAAAGACAAAAGAGACACAAAGTGTGAGAGTTCACATAGTAGCAGAAAAATGAGAACTGTGAGAAAATGCTCTTCACTCGCCTTCTTAAGAAACGCGTGTGCTCCATATTCATCACTAGACATATCAACCTCCCCATCCTTGTCCTTTAAGTTCTCAGTGGTAGTCTAAAATGCTAGCGTATACATGAAAGCAGGCGTCTCTCAGAATCCATCCACTTCCTCCTGTGCAACCGTACCTTCTTTTGGAAAGTATGTGCTCCATATTCATCACTTGACAAATCAACCTCGCCATCCTTATTGTTGCGGAACATTCTAGTGGCCGGAATCGGAAGAGCGTGAACACTATCGTGCATTCCACAACCAGCCACAATACTGCTTTCGTCAATGGTGTTCTGAAACAAAACTCGAGCAATCGAAATCGCAAGGAATAGCTCTTTCACGACTGCTTTACGTTCGCCGTCAAGATCAAAGGCGCTCATGTCCTTGGGAGGGAAGCGGAATATTCGAATCAGGGTCAATGGTAGGTGACACTAGGAGTAAGCCCAAGAGAGGGGAAAACGCTAAGGAGAACACAATCTGCTCACATGCCTCCCCCACCCCGAATTCCCCTCCCTCCTGAGGTTCAGTCCCAAGTGTGCTCACCCCCCCCCTCCCCAACGACGTGAGCGCCAAGTACTGCGTGCCCTTTGTGATGCTATACGTAGAACCAGAGGATAGCGCTTTGCCACAAAAGGCTTGATAATCTGGTATTCTATCAAAAGACGTAATAATCTAGTATTCTACTCTTCAGTGAAATACCAATTAGATTACAGTTTTGAAAACTTACAAAAATTCTCCTGAAGGTGTAACCAGAACAACTACTTAATGTGTTGAACTTCGACATGCATAAGTCTTAGAAAATAATGACCAGTCAGTAGCAAATGAAACTAAACAATGAGAAGTTAGGAGCTGGGAGAACTGAAGATAAAGCGAAGAAATGAAAACAAGATTGAGAGTTATCATTCATATTGATATCTCCGTTTTAGCCCGCTGTTCTATAGAACAATGGTTGACCCTAGAGGTCCGGTGGACCACTTCTGATCGACTCATACATCTAGCCCTCTAACTCATTATGACGCAATACCTGTTTAGGAACTAGTCAGTGTATCAACAAATTGAGTGGTACAACGATCTCGGAGATAGTTATGAATGCACAATCCCAGCAAGGGCAGGCGAGCACAAGGCTGTTTCACCAGACGATCACTTTCAACAGCTTACTTCGAACAGAAAAGCTCGAAAGTACAAATCAAAAGACTCACCACTGTTGTGCACATCGATGATTCGTACTCTACTATCTGCGTGGCAGCAATTGGATGCGCAAAATGAATGCGCCGAGGCTCCTCCTTGACGGATTCCAACTTTTGTGGAGCTGGAATTTAATTGATGAATCAATTAAATTGAAACTACGTTTTTTCATTAAAGTCACTTTTTTCAGAGAAAGGACACACATTTGTTACAAACGACAGTAGTGGCTTGCTTTACTGGTGATGTTTCACGACTGCCAGGCGACTTTGTAGCGCTAGACTTTAGTTGAGCCATTCCGGCCGGAGTGCACAGAACGGATGGTCTCGTCTGAAAATGCGTGACTGAAGTAGGAGATTGATCCAAGACAAAAAAAAACATTAAAACGCGGTGAGATGTGGCCTAGAGAACTCATAAATCAAAACCATACAAATTACAGTTTAGTGATATTTACTGATTTCATGAGTAGTGTATGGCAACAATTAACATGTTACAGCTAAAACAGTACAACGTAAAGGGAAAATTATAGCAACACGACCCATTTACCTCGCCAATGCTGAGCCGCGGAGATGCTCCTTTCATGTAGGCCTCCTTCGGTTTTGAACCCGCCTGCTGCCAATTGAGGTCAACTTCGAAATTTTCATTACTCTGCTGCGAGCTCAGAAAAGCGCGACTTCATCCGTGTCGAGGGCGTTTTCCTAGCCTCGCTCGATGGTTCGTTCGGAGTGGTGTCGTTATTGGTCCTGTTCTTCAGCGGGGATTCCTTAAAAACAAAAGAGATGGCAGGAAATTATTACAAATCTCGATTCCATTTATATATGCATTCAAAACATACAAAACATACCATAAGAACATCCTTTGCGACGCTAATTTCGGATTCTGTGGTTTGCGAAGATTTGTCTGAAACATTTGCATTGTTTCAAGAACAAGCGACAAAAAAGTTATGAGGACTGGAAAAAAAAATCAAAGAACAAGCCCAAAATGTAGAGAACAGCGTTTTACACTCCTAAGAAAACGATCTATTGCCACATACACATTTTAATGTGAGATTTAGACCCGGACCCGCTTTCGAAAAGAAAATGGGGTATGAAATATTTTCAATAATTACTGATTATGGAAATTTAAAGAGCTGCCGTT
The DNA here is from genome assembly GCA_036418205.1 of Ostertagia ostertagi. Taxonomy (NCBI): domain Eukaryota; kingdom Metazoa; phylum Nematoda; class Chromadorea; order Rhabditida; family Trichostrongylidae; genus Ostertagia; species Ostertagia ostertagi. The sequence goes on from MU893326.1 coordinate 15,646, forward strand.
ATATCTTGAAAAAAACCAAAGAACAATACCTCCACAGCCGCTGAGTGCAGAAACTTCGAAATTCTCCTTGGTGTTTTCCATTGATGCGCTCAACTCCATATTTCTTTGTCGAACGCGTTCCTTGATGCGCTTGAACAACAAATCTACTTCACTTATCAAACTATTTTCAAGGCAGTTGTTGTTTAACTTGAAGCAATGTTTGATCAACAGAATCGCTAAGCCAAATAACTTTAGGTCCTGTTTCACAAGAATGCTGGGTTGTGAACAAAACTTTCGCCCCAGGCGGGACCAGAACCCGCACCTCTCGCTTTAGGTCTTGTGATTTGAACATAAAAAATTCCTACTCTTGATACGCTTCAACTCTAAACCTTGAGCACCTACTGCAGCCTTAGTCTTCCTATGATGTGATAAGCGCTGATCTGACAGTTGCAATAAGGGTGCCTTAAAAATCAAACAATCCCTTAAAGGAAACAAGAAACGTGGAAAATTTGAAGAATGAATCAGAGACTTTCAGTATCTCCCACGGAATACACCGACTTGGGTCATTCGCGACCGCTCTGAGCCAGGGGGAGTGTAGCCAGCCTAGGGGGGTGAGGGGAAGTGAGGGCAGTCACTTGACATGCGTGAGAAGCTGGAATGTTCGAGTTTACATTAGCTCGCCGAGAAACTGCATCATGATGCCCCCTAACTGGAATACCCCACCGCTTATGCACCCCCAGTTGGTGCAGCCAAAATGGTGGCCATTTCGATCGATTGAGAGATGGGGGTAACTTGAATTTGTAAGCTGATAGAGGATGACTAGCATAGAAGAGACCAATCGTGGACTTGTTTTAGTGCGGCATCAAGGAGAACTAAGGGGAACTTGACTTTTGATTAAATACGGAACGACTCCCACTTGGACAAACCCAAGCGATACCTGTTGGATGGAGTTTGCGTTGAGTTTATCGCATATAACAAAAAGTGGGAGCTCAGCAGGTACCGCTTATTCAAATCTTACCCTTTACTATTCATCTATTGAAGACATTTCCTTTGATTTCGACATCCTGTTTTAGTCAAGAATTGTGAGGAATGAAATCGGAATAATCACGTGAATTGAGGAGTCTGAAGAAAGTACACTAATCAAATGTACGAATTTGACTGCATTAACGAGCTCAACGAGGCAAGAAGGAATTATTGAAGAGAACTTGACGAGGAATACATAGAAAATTGATTGACGGCGGCCAGATGTCAAATTCGTATGGAGTGCGAGATTACTTGCTGAACACTTATCAGTGATAATGTAGACAACGAATCTCGGGCAAATTCAGCAATCGTTTTCAACCGAGAGCGCTTTCGAAATTTCGAAATCCGCCCCGTTCGCGCCCGACGCCGTCTAGCGGCGCGAAGTCGAAAAATTTAAACGGGTGTTCGGCTGCGATCTGGTTGTGGGCCACGTGCCGAGGAAATTTGGCTTGCACGACTTATTTAGACCGCTCCTGTCCCCACCCGAAAAATGCTTTTCACTAAATTGCGTGAAAATCCCGAGAAGTTCTCTGAAATTTCTCAAAAGTTTCAATAGGAAATTGTTTTGGGAAGTTCGTGGGGAAACTTTGAATCTTTTCCGAAATTCTTTCACCTCCATCTGATCTTACGCTGTATTACCAGAAATACAAAGCGATTTCTACTAGAAACTGCAATTTTCTTCCATGTCTTTCAGTTGATGAGGCCCAATTGAGGGCGAAGACAGGTGATGGAAAAGCTCGCACCAAACAGCAGCGAAAGTAATAAGCACCTCCTAGAAATGATTTCACGGGTTGAACAATTTGTAGGATTAGAGATACCCTCCCCTTCAGAAAGCGAGAAAGTGTCGGGTGCAGACCATGCACCACAAGTGACGACGGCCTTCACAAAATGTTAATGTTTTCTGCCAATGAAATGATTAGCCTGTTGCAGTTGTATTCTATCGATTGTCACTAATTACAACTATCATTTACCAGAAATCAGCTATCACTATGAACAACTTCTAACCAGATTTACTTGGAGGCCGTCGTCAGTTGTGGTGTCTGCACCCGACACTTTCTTTTTGAAAGGAAGGTTAGTTGCGATGCTTGCTACCCTTACTGGGTTGGGACGAGTATATTTATGCTATTTAGAATCCCCAGGATACCATTTCACTTCATTGAAGGAGTGAGCATTTTTTCAGAGCTGGCTTCATTCCAAATGCTTTCACACTTTGAAATACTTTCTTTTAGCCTACTGCCATCTAACCTGTCACACGAGCAAGCAGAGGGAATAAAAGAGCTTCAAGGCTTGGTCAAATCTCGAACCATAAGGCTGTCCGTCAGGGACAAGGCAGTGCGAGCTTTGCGGGCATTCCTCGGTCAACTCGCAACACGCATAACAGGAACGGCCACTCGCGAGACCACTCCCTCTACCGGCCGTCTTCAGCCAAAGAGTTTCAGTCACAGTACCCAAGGTTAAATCGAGAATGGGTCACGGTGGTGAAGCCAGCAGGTCTGGACTCTAATATGATTAACTCTCAAAGTAGAATCACTCCGTACTTTACCTGCCACAGCACACCGTTAAATTTCACCTACGATCGGCCTCAATCCACGCCCTTCTTCAGGCAAGGTTAGACCTCATAGTTAAACGCGTGGAAGTCCACTGACAGGGATCGCGTGGCTCCTGAACATACATCTTGACACAAGTTGTTACGTAACAATCTATCGCCCTTGCCAGCACTCAGATGTTTCTGAGCCACCTTAAAAGAGTGCGCTTCAACGGCACTTGTGTCATGGAATCATTCGATGTGGAAGCCCTCTACATCAACGTAGGTAACTCATCGGCTTTGGAGGACGTGTTGAAGCATCTCATTCAACACTATCACGCAGTTAACATGAATTGGCTTTCTGTATGGTGCTTCTGAAGAAATGCGTCAGCTGTAACGTATTCAAGTAGTTGGGAAAATACTTCGCGCAGACTAGAGGATTGGTCGTGGGACAACGACTAGCGCCTAGTTTGGCCATTGCTTTCATGGCTAAAATAGAAACGCCCGTTTTAGAACGTTTTGCCATGCTGTACTGCCGATACATCGACGACTGCTTCGTGGTCTGCTCCACACAAGGGGAGATGGACAAATGCTTCGACCTTATCAATGAACAATCCGAGCTTATCAAGCTCACTCGTGAGAAACCTTCCGAGAGCTGGCTTTCGTTCCTCAACGTCCAAATAGGCTCAAGGGGTGTAACTTTGTCACAAAATGGTACAGAAAGCCCAGCAATAAAGAATCATTCTTCACTGGCGGTCAGCGCACCCTCTTCAGACAAAACGAGCGGTGGTCAGAAGCATGTTCCGAACCGCAATAAAAGTCTCCACTGGAGGGGATGAGAGAAAAGAGTCCGTGGAAGTGGCACAGAAAATTGCTGAGCTCAATGGCTACCAACGTTCTTCAACTTCACGCAGGACCACGACAAGGGATACAGCCAACAGACCTGGTGGAGGTCCCTTGAATGGGAAAATCCCCTTCATGGTACCTTTTATCTCTAATGAAGTGAGCGCTTCTATAAGGAAGTGTCTGAAGAGATCGGGTTTGGAAAACACTGTTGACCCTTGTGGATATTCCTTCTAGCACCGTCTACTTCGAAATCGTCTCTATGATTGCACTTGCGTTAACTTCGTGGTCTGTCCCAGCGGCAATGAGGGGGACTGCGCCATTGCAGGTGTGGTCTACAAGATCGTTTGCCAAATCTGTGGAGAAGGATGTATAGGGGACGGCTAGACCTCTTCATGTGCGTGTTAAGGAGCATTTGGAGGGAAAGGCTAGGTCGCGGCTATCCACTGCTCTAGGTTGCCATAGGGTGGAATCTCATAACGGAGACGATTTTGGGGTCATCGTCGAGGTCATGGCGCGCGAAACCCAGACAGCCGCGCGCAAAACCCTGGAGGCATTCTGGATCCGGTCCAAAAATGAACCGCAGGGGAGAATGTGTGTCAATAACGCGGGAACTAACCCCCTATATAAGGTTAGCCTTCCAGCCGGAACCCTGAACTCTGATCAGTCTGATATCCGCTATACTGTCGTTCCTGTGAGCTGATTCCGCTGATCTGGAAGGTACGGTACTTTATCTGCCTATTAATTATGTGATGGCTTAGCTGGTCTCGAAGGTCTCGTAGGGTAGGAGACATTTGGTCGGATAAATCGTGAATTGGTTTCCACCTTTTTAGGCTCCGAAGAAGGCGAAATCGCCGAAACGTTAGCCGACGGAATCATTATCAACCTCGTGGGCTGTTGATTCAAATGAATTGGTTATTTTCTTTCAGGTCGACCGGATATTGGCTAATTAATTGGCCGCAATTATGGTATCGTCAGTAATCGAATAACGCGTCATAGTTCTCGAATTACACCACTGGACTCGTTGAAATATGGCTGGAGCTCCTTTTGAACCTTATGCCATGACCGTAAAATGACAGCCCTGAAAAGTAGGAATATGCTGTAATCTCAGTCATAACAACTCCTTGGGAAAGACGAGTGCCTAGCCATAACTAACGAACTTCGCGCCATTTTCTAACCTTCGTGGTCTTCGTTTGCCTTCGGCTTCATGCCGAGAGGCCAAGTCATCTGAAGCCACCACTGCGAGTCAGATTAGTGGTGGTCGACAATCAACTCCGGCGTCTCTTAAGGTGGGTCCAAGTGTTCTGTTTACGATGCCTTCCTGAAGCCATTGGTCTATGGGGCTGTTCTCAAGTTTTTAAATGGTGTTTGGAAGAATGAGTCTAACTTATCTCTTAGCCTTGTCCAGGCTCCTCGCAACGAAAGGCGGACAAGGCCGAACGTTACAGCCGAATAAAGGTTATTGTCATATTGGTTGGTTTCAATGAAGCTGGCCAAAAATACTCATGTTATATTATACCCGACAAAGCGAAATGGATTATTCTGGATACAACCAGTCGTCCACGACGACCCCTTAGTACTTTAGTAGACTACCCCTCTTTCTCGAGTACCTTCTCGAGAGGCGGAGTGCGGAGTATATTCCTATTTGCCCAGCACTCTTGATTTTCTGTCGCGTTGGGAGGCCCCGCGGGGAATACTTCTGTATCTCACGATCGAGATATCCACTGAACCACTCTGCTTGTTATCCAAAAAGGGTCACCAAACCCAAGTCTTCCGCACCCATACTGGTCACAACCAAGCAAACTCAGATACTTGATATATTTCACGGCAATCCACTCCTTGGATCTCTGTTCGATATAAACAAAACATACAAAACTGTTAAGAAGAAATAGTTTTGGCGAACTTTCTATCAGAATGTCTCAACTTACATATGCCTATCAGTTACCTGTCCATGTGTCAAAGAGAGTTAATCACATAATATATCGTGAAATATGGGCCATTTCCGCTAACTGTAAAGACCTTTCGTCCCCCCCCCCCCTCCCTACTCGTTCGCACTGACATCTTCGGGCCCCTGTCACAGTGCGTGGATGGAAGTAAGTTTATTTCAATAACGGTGCTTTCAGTGGATGTGTGATTTGCCATCCGTTATCAGATCAAAATATCAGAGTCAGTAATTGACACAGGCAAATGATGCCATTCCGTAAGATGGGATATTATGGAAATCATTTCCGGCTATGGTTCAAAGTATATTGTTTTATGAAATTTTCTCAAAAATTAATAAAATAGTAAGCATTCCAACATCTTCAAACCAGATTTAATCAAAAGCGAAAGAGCAAGAAGAAAGAGTAGCCGAAGTGATCACATATTCCTTAACAGCATACTACTGTAAGAGATCTTGGTCTGATTTTTCACAACCCATTGTTTTTGCTTATAACTGTAGCACAAACACTACTACAGCTTGTACGGGTTTGTCCAATTCTTTTTCGGTGCGTCACTGTTAGACGTCCGATCATGTGGGGGTGATGTTTTACGAACTACCACACGAGTCGTGTTCGCATCAGACGACTTCACGGACCAATTCGCAGCTGGGCTAAAAGACGCATCATGGCAGTGGGAAACGAAATCGCTAAGAAATCAGCACTCGTGTACGAATGTCATGCCCACGCCGTCAGGCGGGTCAGCTATGAGAGGTGGCATAGCATGTCACGATCACGCAACGGCGAAGCCTACTAAGGCAGCTGCCAGTCGAGAGCAGGAGCCTCCAGCCACCTCGTCCTCCTCGAGAGTTCAGTCTCTGGACTCTCCCCTTTTCTCAGTCTCTTACCCCTCATTACAATGTATTGAATAATTTATTAGGCTATCATGATTATACATAGTTATACCTACCGTTACACACCTCCAGGTTAATAACCTGTACATTGAGTGGTCTCTTCGACATGGGCTGGAGGTTTGAGTTCAGCACCGGCAGGACTAGAAATCCATGGGGCCGCGACGAAGCGACCGGAGGAGGGACCGTCAGTGCTGTGGCGGGCAATGGGCTCCTGATTAATTTTTGATATGATATAACTTTCCCATGATTTAGAATACATTGAAAATATTTTTTTCTTTATAGACTATCTGCTTGATGAAACGATTGCCAAAGACAACATCCTGTCACCCCACCTGAAGCGATCCGAGGGCAACCCGTTCGGTTTCATGGAATGGTCCGAGGACAATCAGGAAGCAGCGGAGGACGGAGGCGAGCCGCAGCAATTCAGTTTCCATGTTATTTGTAGTGTTTCTGCTTTTTTCTCAAATACAAGTGCATTTAAGGGAGACCGAATATTTAGACTGGTATCTTTGAAAGGTAGAGTGGAAGTTTAACATCCAGCACCGTGTCGTATGGAACCTAGTGTGTCTCCTGCAAAGGTCACCCACGCTCTGGAATCAGCTGTATGTAGGAGACTAGAATTGGAGTCTGCGCGCCGCCGGGCCGCTGCGCGGCCCGCCGGCCGGCGACTAGGCCGTTCCTTTTCGTGCCCCTTTTCCCCACCCATGTAATATAATATAAAGTTAATAAACTATGTATAGACTGTCTTATGTATTAGTAAAGACACCACTGCACCCCTTCAGGTAAAAGGCAGCACAATCTCTTGTCTGTTATGAAAGTCCCGGCGGGATTTCGTTTTCAACTTTTAACAAGCTTGTAAAACACATAGACAAATCATTTTTTTCGGAAAACTTCGAAATTTAGTTTCTTCTGGGATTTTTCTTCAATTTACCCCTATTTCCCTCCCAACACCTTACTTCCCTCTGCATTCCTTCGTCCAGTAATTCCCAAATCTACTCTTGGACGATGGTCAACGAACGACTCCGATGTGAGTAACATTTTTTGAATTAATAAAGTTATTGATGAATATGATACCTAAGACGTCTCAAAAAAGAAGGAGCTGATCACTCTTCTTCATGTTTAGGACTGCCGTGCCCTAATGGCACATTTACTCCTTTCATATATAGGTCACAGTGCCTAACAATGCATGATCAATTCCACAGTCCTGGCGACGAAGGCTCCTTTTCACGGCTTACCCATAGCTTAGCTAGCATATTTACCGACACAGTAATATTTTCTTGATCATGTCGAAATTACAGCAATTATTGAATTATTAGTTAATTCGCGGCTGAAGTCCAGCTGACAGTCTGCGCTGTGATCACGGATCACACAATAGCGACTATTGCCGTGCATTGACGTCACGAACTTGCTCCCATCTGATTCATCTGATTAGACCAGGTAAAACGTTTCAGCTAAGTCAGAACTTAGAACACAACTATTTGCAAAATAGGGACTACAGTAATTAAAATCGACATTTTAGAATAATGTTTATACGATTTTCGATCAGAAAATGCGCCGCACTTATGATTAAAAGGACTCGTTCGCCACTAAGTCGACTCAAATTAATGTAGCTTCCGCTGGTATTTTCTGCTGTAGAATCCAGTTGGAAGCTGAGGTACCAATCGATGAGAAGTAGCTAATCTCACTCCACGCTTATTAGAGGTCAACGGATGACGAATCGCGACATTTGGGCACAATAAGTATTCGCCTAGGTGTAGCTGCGACGTCAAATCTTCCAGACAGCCATGCCGGCTAGAAACAACTTGCGAGACCTGTGATCAACAAGAGCCCTCTTGACCACTTTGGAAGCAATAAATTCTAATGCAGACGCACGAAAGCAAGC
>MU893332.1:0-17228 GCA_036418205.1 Ostertagia ostertagi
ACAGGAGAAGAGACGAGCTGGGGTATTGAATTAACACGTTGACGACAACGCGCGTTTTGGGTTTTTGCACCGCGTGGGACCACGGCGATTTTGCAGGCGCCGCCGCCTCACATAAATCCGTGAATTTTGAGCTTTAACTATGCAAAACTCGGATGCAACAAAATGTTTCGAATGATATTCGATGTATCAAACTTCTCAGAAGGAACAACTGTAAAAGTTCAATCGAATGGACGTTTTCTGGCAATGAAAAGGCAATTTTCAGTAGCTCTTGCTGTAGTGGACCTCAAAATTATTTTTGACTCGGTTGCTTCACTAAAAACTTGTATCTTGCTATATGTGTAGGTCTATACTTGCTTTTACTACTCTTTTTTATGACCGAGGTTGTCAGAATTAAAGAAAACTAGGAATGAACACAATTGGGAAATTCGTAGGACTTGGAAAACCTTTGCTAAAAAGGAGCATATTCAACCATTCGATGAACCTTGCCGTGTCTAGTCATATTATGGTGTAGTCTATGGAATAGATGCAAAAAATTATTAGGTTGGAAAGAAAGTTCTGCAACACTCTTTCCAAAATTTTCTTTTTTTCTGAAAAATTCATAGGTAACATTTATGACTACCAAATGATAGAGCATTCTCAAGGCTTCAATCCACGAGGTGGATATAAGTGATGCTGCATATTAACAAGAATTCAAAAAATCTCGACCACTAGCAAATCCGTACTCCGAGTCACTGTCTAGTACAAATGTCTACAAAACCATGGATTCGTGTCAACGACTGACACTATCTGCAATAGCTTCTATATGGCATGCCGTTCAGCGATACAGCGTGTTTCAGCTTTACCAGCGCTTTCGATCTTTTGATATTTTTATAAGAAACCAGCAGCGTCCCATACACTCCATTGCCGGTAAGTCTACAGAACTCACTAAAAATTTTTCGTATGGGTAGCCCACTGTGTAAGCTAGAGTTCAGCGCGCGGAGTTAGAAGCTGGCGAGGAGCACGTCAGGAGCTTGTACGCAAAATAATTATTTCTTATCATGCATTTCGAATCTTAGAATCAAATGAGCCCGGTAAGAAATTCTGGAGCTGCGACAAGATTTCTCATTTCGCTTAGCGTATTCCATTGGTCGAGCTGTGAACTAATGCCATCTATCCTAGACTTAATCATCATTTAATGAAAAGAATTAAAATAAATTATCAAATTATTTTTTTTTTTTTTTTTTTTTTTTTTTTTTTTTTTTTTTTTTTTTTTTTTTTTTTTTTTTTTTTTTTTTTTTTTTTTTTTTTTTTTTTTTTTTTTTTTTTTTTTTTTTTTTTTTTTTTTTTTTTTTTTTTTTTTTTTTTTTTTTTTTTTTTTTTTTTTTTTTTTTTTTTTTTTTTTTTTTTTTTTTTTTTTTTTTTTTTTTTTTTTTTTTTTTTTTTTTCTCCACTCCGCTGGTTTTGGCGAAGGAGCATCAAGAAATTTTCTGAGCGTTGGAGACAAGTGGTGGACACTCATGGTAGATATAAGACCGGTCAGGAGTTGTAACCAAAAAAGATAAAATTAAAATCAAAAATTTGAAAAAGTGTTGCAGGACTTTCTTTCCAACCTAATAAAGATATAATACCGTATAACTTCGTATAATGTATGTATAGCAGCGCATGCGTGCACAGTCCACGGCTGCTTAGTGTGATGCGCAGTGCGCTGACAATGTCGTCAACGTGTTAAAGTGGAAAGAAACGCAAGCGGAGGCATCCCAAGCGCTAAAATTGAAGACTCGAAATTGAGGACTCTAGAAAGTTCAGATGGGGAACGACAGCGAGACACAAAACGCTGAGAGAAGACAGAGCATTCGAAAGAGCACGTCCTTCGTGAGATTGCGCTGGTCGCCAGTGGTGGGTGGGAAGCGCTGCAACGGGGGTCGCTGGTTGCAGCTCCGTAAAGATTAGCGGCCCTAATCACCATTTGTACGATCGGGCGTGTACGCTTTCTTTTATACGCGGGCAGCTGCAATTCTCTTCTGTTGCTTACACTGCTGAGGCTTAATTGGCTTGCTATGAGATCTTTAGCCGTGTAAGTTTTTGTTGTTACTTAAAGAGGGAGCATAGCTAGTAATAGTTATGGAGCTTCCATTTAAAGATTGTTATTGCGTAATTTAACGGAAATAAGGCCAATTGTTTAGATTAATTAGTGGCGTTAAATGCGAACGATTTGAAGCACGGTTATGGACTCCTTGAAGGAAATCGAAACCATTCGTTAATACAGATTGAGAACTCATCGTTGGAGAGTCGGTGGCCCCCGACTACGAAGAATAAATATAAACAATCAGAGGGAAGAGAGAGGTAGAAACAAGACTATCAATAGCGTCACCACTTAGAGATCTGATTGCTGCTTTGAGTACTGGAGCCCTATGTCTGGGGAGTCAAGGGTAACTTTATAAATTGTTGCCTCGTTGTATGGTCTAAATCGATACAATATGACAATAAAAATTCGGACGAGTTGTCAAGATGAACGCTCATTACTCGATAGGAGATATGAAACCTTTTTTCACTGATTCGGCTTCTATACCATGTATACTTACTTAGTTACCGTTAAGTTAGCGCTCGCCAGCGATATGGAGTAGAGAACTTTTGCAGGTATATATGTATCTGTAGGGTTTCGTATAGTGATCTACATGTGACGAGCACGAATGTCGTCGATTTTTTCGTGATTCTGGATGCCGTTATTGATGCGATGGTTGAACCTATGTGGTAGGATCGTAATAATTTGAGCCTAATTGACTTTATTCGGAACATTGTTAAGGTTTGCTCCACTCGGTATTACATGTTTGGTTTGTGGTAACCTACTGGAACTTGATGATTTGTCCGATACCGCCAGCGTTCTATTACTGTAAGTCACTTCTTATTATTGTACTATTTCTTGATCAGTTCTGGATTATTGCTAGTTAATCGAGTTAGTATGATCACAGGTCTCTTGCAATTCTAGTGATTTTGTTGTACATGGGGGGGTGGGCATCAAACTGGTCATGACGCGCTTACTGTCACCCCATACATTACACAAACGATTTCTCAGTAGGTTGCGTAGGTAGCACCGTAACCGCGCTTGAGGCGGGGCGCGCAGTCAGAGGCAAACCCGCGTTGCGCCGTTTTTCACCACCCCGTTCGCCGGTTTGCTTAGCGATTAACGCGTTATCGTCGCGGAACATTCAAACCTCGCATGCCGCGAGCGTCTGCGCTTGCCCATATCAGCGTGCGTTGAGGTCCAACGTGGTGAACTGGCACGCCGGTTGACTCTGCGCCAGTACCTTGTTATCGATTTGTTATTGTTTTTTCTCTGTGTATTCAATGAGGGCCATGACGAGATGTCATCAGCTGGCAGAGGCGTCTCGCTGTAGATGTAGGCGTTGGCATACACTGATCCAGCTGCACGCGTCTATGGCCGCAGCGGGTTCTGCACCACTGCGAGGCGCGAGGATCGTGCGCAAGACCCGCCTCGTCGCGTAACGGCGAAGCGGACGTTTGTGCGGCAGGGCGCGCCGCGAAATTTTGGAGTGCTGCTTTTTGGTTGCAGAGGATAAAAGGATAAAGGATAAAGCATTTGCCGTTGATCAATCCCTTTTTGGGATGCGGCACGCATTCTACTTCCATTTGTACATTCGTAGTGGCGTTTGAATGCGATGTGGCCTATACAATGACTTGCGGGGGCCAGCCGATGTACAAGTCAGTGTTTTTATCCTCCCAGACAAGTCTGGTACCAATTAACCGACCCCGGAGGGATGGAAGGCTTGGTTGGCCCGGGCGACTCACGACCCAGGATTTGATCCCGGACCGCTCGCGTGGTAAGCGCGCCACTTGTCACTACACCACCACTTCCGCCTCGAGAAGTGTCAGAACTGTACTGTTGCAAGGTAGATGCCACAACTGCTTCAGGCTGAGTCAGCTCGAGACTCCGTAATGCGGTGATTGCGAGTGCAAACGTACCATTGCGAAGCCAGTTTCAACGTGTTGTTGGAAGTAACACCATACTGATGAATTTTCCTTGTCTGTGCATTTCTGCTTGAATAGTCTTGCCTTGTCGGGGCCAACTCGTGGCTCTTCAGATGCTCCAGTTCTTGGTTATTCAGCTATCTCTAGCAATGTGCAACTATCCTAGAGAGCGATTCACTCCTAGTAAAGAAGTAAATAAAATTGGATAGACACGCACTTCCATATAGCTTGGAAGAGATACTAGGTAAAAAGACCTAATTTCCAGGCTGTCATGGTTATGATTAGGACAGCGATCGAGCCCGGGGCTTTCCATGAGTGCAGACGAGACCTTACACTCTTAAAGCAACAGCCCAGGCAGGGTTTTGGTTTTCAAGTGGTGGAAACATGCCTCAGCCTGATTGGAGTTCATGGGGAAATGTCACAAACTTCAAAACTTACCTCTGAAAGGCGTTGGAAGCAGTCGAAATCCTTCAAGAGGGGCGGATCCACCGATCCGTGGTGGGGCCGCCTCCAAGCAGCTGTGCAGAGCGCTTGCTCGACTAGCGGTCGTTGCGGGACCGCCGCGCTGTATGAGGTCGATTCCATAAGAGCAATTGAAGCGCTTCAATTTCGATTGCTGGCAAATAGTTATGTATTTGCAAGCATGCATGGCTATTTGCCAGCAGTTGCAATTGGAGCGCATGTACTACGGGCAGGTTCGGACAACTCGTCCAACACACGTCTCCCTAAACGGCAGGGGGAGTCCCTGTCTAAGCCCCTGCCCGACGTTTTTTCTACTTTTTCTTTCTCCATTGACCAACTTCTCACCTGCAACGTCATTATAGGTGGTCCTTACCCGCGAATTCGTTCCTGGATTGTTTGCTTTAAGAAGCATCATGTGGGGTGAGTCAACAAACATTTTATATTACTGAGTTGCAACTCACGAGGTGGATGCATGTTGACGACGTGGAGTAATAACGCTCTGCCGGATTCAGCTGTAATCGCACAGCCTAGGGTATGACCGCCTACCATGGAGGCGGTCTACCCAGCCTGGTCGTGGCTCGCTCAGGGGTAGGAACTGCGTCTTGCTGTATCGATGCTAGCTTGCCGGTGTCCGATTGGATGGTGTCGAACTCGTCAGATACGCCCCCTGTCAGTACCTTTACTGCTGTTGGAGCGGCGGATTTTATTTCGTGCCTTTTGACGTTTCTCCGTTTATTTTTGAGAACATGATGCTTTTCGCTTCTCATGCTATCACTTCAAGTGCGAAAATTCCATTAATCTAAGTAATGAGTTTATCGACTGTATATGCAACAAAACAACTGAAACTTCTAGAAAATGAGTTTGGGTCTATTCCAGTAGGGGGGCATCATGATGCAGTTTCTCGGCGAGCTAATGTAAACTCGAACATTCCAGCTTCTCACGCATGTCAAGTGACTGCCCTCACCCCCACCCCCTAGGCTGGCTACACTCCCCCTGGCTCAGAGTTACCGTAGCTTTTTGGGAGTCACCGCGCACCGTGATGACCCCTAGTGGAATAGCCCGAGTTTCATAGCATGTTGAAAATTGCGATCCCGTGCATGGATTGGCTGGTTTTATGTTTTATTTCGTGTTATAATATGGTGTAGATAAAAATCGATTATAATCATGAAGAAATGATATCATGGTTTGGAGCTACGCTTACGGTAATCGCCGACTTTTCTACTCTACACACAGTTTAAATTACGTGTCCGAATTCTGTATTTCTTGATCAAGAAGAATGCCGATGTTCTTGTACGCGGATGGTCGGGCAGGCGATTGTCAAGCTTTTGGAACGGCTTCAGGTACGATGATGCGGGATGTTGCCAATTTAACCTCCACGTATCTGTTTCAGTAGTTAGTGGAGCTGACTTCCTGTGCTGCAATGTATGGAGACCTGCACTAGATGATGATATACAGCTTCGTGCTTCCTCTAGGTCCAGAATTAATATGGTGGTTCGCCAGGATTGGCAGAAGAGGCAGAAAATATTCTGCCTATCGGTTATGAGATAGATAGTTTTTTAGGATGGTAAGCCCTTTACGAGCTGTTGCTGTGATTTTTTTGCCGCTACCAATGTGATTCTCTCATTTGCGAAGTATGGACTGTATAGGTACACTCCATCTGCTTTATGTAGCTTTCCCTGCGGTTAATACTAATTTTTAGCGTCACCGCTACGATAGCTTCGATTGGCCTCGGCTCGGTGCCAGCTGGTCTCGTTTCCATACTTTTAATACTACACACCGTAGGATTACCCATCAAAGACGTGTCACTACTATTAACAGTTATGGCGCTTGAGTTACTCGAGCCGTTGGGCGTCTTTAATCATGCATTTAGAGGGAAATATTGCTGTCTTTAGAGACCGGTACGAATTTCTATCAAATGTTCTCGGTGACGTTTGGCTGAGGGGTGGTTGCACATGCTGCGTAAGCGGAATAGAAGGCATGCCTGGAGTATTTAAGAGGCAACGAAGAAGCTCTTCGGATCAAGTGGAGGTGCAATCAAGAAAGTAAAATCCAGATGAAACTCAGTCACGCTATAACGTGCGACCCATACGTATAATTACGCACATTGAAGGAAGTCGGGCTCAATAAGGGGGTATTATTGAAACTGAGTATAGAGATGCGAAGTGGAACGACAGTGGAGAAAAAACTGAGAAAAACCGTCGACAAGGCCGTTAACAAAACCCTCTTTCCCACTAGCAGTGAAGGAGGCTGGCTTGGGGAAGAGGCACGTACAAACAAGTTTTCTGGAGATGTCAGTCGTTCTATCGGTTGATACGGCATAACGGCTACTGTTCACACGTATGCGCAGAGAGTTCAACTGCGTTGCGCAGTTCTCAACGACCACGTTGCGCAGTTCGCCGATTAAACACGTTCTCTGCGCGAACATTCACACTCGCATGCTCGAGCCGTCTGCGTCTCCGCCCATAACAGCGTGCGTTGAGGATCTCTCAACGTGCCGTTGCGAACTGCGCAACGCAGGGTTGTCTCTATGCCAGCCACGCACCACTTCGGCGAGGTGGGCGGTCCCGGATTGAAAACGACGCCCCCGGGGGCTTAACGACTTTTTTCAAGGTGGGAAGTTGTGCATTGTGTGCAGCTACTCACATACAACCTCCGGGCATGGGAATTACTCCTCTAGCGCGACTGAGCCCGACCTTTGCCTAAGATAAAGAGCGAACCTTTAAGAGATACATAGTCGGTATACGGAGTCTTAGTATAGGAATGCGGCAACAGTGAGCATGCGAGATGAGGATGAGGCGCAATGTGTGCTACCGCAGTAAAATGACGCAATGGGTCACTATAGGCACACTTACTACAGCATTTCACGACTACATATTGGTACGGTCACTGCTTACGTACATACTCCAGAATCGTTGTTTTAATTTGCCATCAGATGTTTGTTCTGAGCAGGCAGAACTGGACTTGCATGGGGCGTAAACGCGGCAAAGGCAGTGTCTAATCCGTACAGGTCAGGGCTCAGTTCCTTAACTGCTGTCAGACTGTCACGGTGCATCACGTGCGGATAATATAACGTTCAGGAAAAGCTAGGGACAGACGAACGTGGTCGCGCCGTCCCCAATGGCGTGTACATGACACACTGCGTTACAACACCCAGAGCATTTTTTAAGTATCGATCCTTTGTCATATCGATCCTTTAATAAAGCAGAGAATCAAAAATGAGTTCACCATGATGCAGAGTGGCACGGCGCATGTGGGTCGGGAGGGGGAGGGGAGTCGCCGCCTCCGGTCGTGTGGACGCAAGAAAGGTGAGCCAGGGGGAATGTAGCCTAATTAAGGGGCGTCGTCATTTGCATGCGTGAGAGCTGAGACCTTCGAGTACGTATTCGTATGGCCGGACGCATAGTCGGTCGGACGACAGCAACGACTGCTGCTGTCGGACGACAGCAACGACCGCAGGTGTCGCATAAACCGCGGTCGCAAATGGAAGGCGACGCGGTCACCCAATGCTAACCCAGACAACACGTGACTGCGCGTGATCGTATTTCGAAAGTCCCACTGTAGTGTGGAATAGTAGCTGCGTATTGATCTGCGACACTTGATCGTTGCTGTCGTCCGACAGCAGCGGTCGTAAGTGTCGCAAGTGTCGCAGATCGATACGCACCCAATGCTGTGCGACACTTGCAGATCGTTGCTGTCGTCCGACCGACTATGCGTCCGGCCTATCGCGCGTGCGACTGCCCGCCTCCGCCGACTCCATCGCCTGGAGGCGGACGCACTTATGCCACTGCCACTGGTTAATGTGAATCCACCTCCGTGTGTCACTTGGTTCGTATGTTCAATTGGAGTTGTTCAAAACGGCGTAATATTGCCGTCTCCAGAAAAAGGAGTGTGCAATTTGAATAGAAGCAGTAAATAAAATCCCGTCTGAAATAATTTCAGAAGCGATTGGACGTCTCCGATGCGCGAAATGACTTCCGAACTGAGATCAAGGAAGAAATTGGTAAGTGGAAAACTTGTTATAAATGGGATTATGTTCGATCAATCTCATTTTTATATCGTTCTAGAATTACTAAAATCTGCAACAGCGAGTCGGCGGCCGTCGTTCACGTGGTCAGAACATTCAAAAGAGGTGAGCTTTCGCAGGGCTTGCAAACAGTTGTGAATCCCAGAAAATTGCGCCATGCATATCATATTACTCAGCATATTGACGCTAACAACGCTATTATCAAGAAAAGGAATACTTCATTCACCTACAAGATTATGCATAGTGGTTTACAAATGATCGGACATTATTTATCGAATCACCAGATTTTCCACCGGCATAGCGCGAAGCGTCCCTATTCCGTGCTTCCTTATCCTTCTCCCTAACTGCCCTGTTCCCTCTGTCGCGGCTACACCCACAGCATCACCTTGTCGAATGACCGAAAGTGTGCTAAGTGCGTGTTTATATAGCCGTTGGGGTGTTATCACAATCATGCCATTGCAAAACACTAATAGCTAAAGTCCTGTGAGCTACATGATTCTGTTAGCGGTTTGTTTATCCCATGAGCTTCCTTCTCACTCACTTCATTTTGCGGACGGACACACATACATACGTATACATACATACACTACATACAAAATACACACAAACTTCGATAATACTAAACATCAGACCTACAACGACACCCAATAGTTAAGGCGCTTTATAAAATAGATAGGATATCAGAGCCATGTGATAGCTGGGATAATATTATAAGGGAGTGCTACAGTTCTTTGACCCTGTTTCTCTCAGGTTATGCCATAGATAGTGATCATTGTTCTTGATTTTGAAATCTTTGCTTTTATCTGATGCGCTTGTACATCCGAACATGCAGATCTGATATCTACAAAACATTGCCTACGCATGGGAGGGCTAGTCCCTGGCTTCCTTCAGGAATTGATCTTGAGGCTTTTGATCGAATAAAGATCGGATGTCGGTTTTGAGATCATGTCACCTGATATAAAATTCTTCTAGAGGAGGAGCGCTAGAGATCAGAGTAGGATCGTGCTCAGAGGAGGTCGAGCTTTAGAACTTCTCAATCGTTCGAGCTCGGCTGCTGCTTATGGATTTGTTGGCACATTGCACTCGCACCACAGCACCGGTGAATATGCTGGGGATGATCTATGAGGAACTGTGGGAGAAGAACTAGGCAACTTTCGTGTTCGGATGACTTGGGCTCGGAGCATGTGAGATACAAATTCCTTTTCAAATCTTTACGGCACTATGGTGTGCCACTTCGAAACGTCGGATGCGCTTTGGCAATTAGCGGCCAGCATGTCCAAACCCAATTTCAATGACGTCGGGGAGAGCAGTGAGATTGCCAGTCGGAAGGTGGCCAGAGTGTGGATCATCTTCAATAAAAAGTCAATCCCGTAATAGCGCGAATCTAAGTTGTACTTGGATTGAAGGACGAATTCACGATGAAAAAGCAACCCATTTCAAATTAACCTAGGGATGGTGAGTGGTACACGAAAGAAGGAAGAACCATGAGAAACGGCCCAGAACCCGAGAAATGGGACCCCTTCCTTGCCCGTTGATTTGCGCATTGATGCGACTCTCATCGCTGTGCCCTCTTCAACACTACGCTCTCTCTGCTATCTAATCACTCGCCACGTATAGACCTGCGGCGAGTGATTACATAGATGGTCTGTGGGTGGACCGGACCTTGGAAGAGCTGAAACATCACCTGGAATCTGCGACCTGAATCCCTTTGAGCAGAGCTCCGCTCCAAAGGGATTCAGGTCGCAGATTCCAGGTGACTCAATGTGCAGAGGGCCCAATGTCCATTGACCACAATGGCGAAACATGTACGTGAAACTGAACTCCAGCTTGGAATAAGCGACGAACGGACGATGTTCGCTGTATTGATAACCATTCAGGGGAGAAGTGCAGCAAAGATGTTCTTTGGTAGACTTCAGATTTATTCCCGATTCTCCCAAGAAAACAGGTGTGGCGCTGCTTCCAATAGTAACCTTACCCATTCCACTAGGAGCTTTTGTTAGAAAGGTTTCTGACGTGTATACAACGCAAAGAAAGCTGTAGCCTTCTGGGTGGGAAAGCAACAACCTATCGTTTTGGTGTTAATGACTCATTCCCACGATGAGGATCTTTTCGTTCGCACATACCTACAAAATTTCTGAGTCGGCTGAACGAGGTCTGGAAATTTTGGTTTTTTCAATCTCTATTTCGTCGCTTCCTGTAAAAAAGTGAATTCAATATATGTGGCGAGACCTTTGAAAATTCTGATACACTCGTGGTTAGGCTGGTGTCAGCCTCTACGAATTGAACGATCGTCAGCGAATCGCGGGGTACGACCGATGCACCAGTGAGTCGAACTATGCACCGGCATCAGCTATGCATCACGTTTGAACTTTATGCCAGCGGTCGAACAGTGTTTGGAAGCATCAGGAGTTCCTCTCACTTGCATGTTTACTCTCGCCACTTTTCCAGGTCTACGTAAGCATGATTGTGCGAGAAGGCATGAAAGCCTTCGCTAGTGAGTCGCTCAATTCGCAAAGTCTGACACCATCCTTAAGTAGGCGTTCCTTGGAGAATGTCATCTTTGCTGAGGTCGATCCTACCATTGCAGTATACCCGTTCCAAGGTCTTTCAGCCTGTGGAGTGCTTCTTGAATGTGTTATATCCAGCATTTTCTGGAATTCTTCACTGCCGTCCTCACCGTAATTTCGAAATTAGCGTTTACTGTTTTGCTTTTTTTTCTGGATTCAAAGCTGTACGATCAATTCGCGGATCGCATGACGAGCGGCGTGGTTGTGGTGTGATAAGGAAAAGCCCTTCACATTGTTGCAACCTATCGAGGTCAGTAGTGTGAAGAAAGCTTTGACAGGACCTCTGATTTCTACAATACCACGACTTTCTGCAGTAAAATCAATGACAAATTTCACAAAGACTTTTGAAGAACCATTATTTTATGCATTTCAGGTCTATTTTAATGCGATCACGACGAACGCAAACTCACGGATTCAATCACGAAGTGGTTCAATCGGCAATTTCAATCTGTCGTGGCGTAACGCCCTACTCGAACCAGGCTACACACCATTGAACAAGATTGAAGACGTCTAGCAATGCACAGCACTGCGTGCTCTCCGCGACAAACTCACACGAAGCTGCAGCCTACAAGAGCCACTAGCTGAAAGTACTTGTATTATGGTGATTTTTCCACTGTGTTCCCTAGATTGTCTTATTCATGTGTCTTTTTTTGTCGTGCAACGCTTGTTGACCGATTCGAGTCTCGCTCACTTGGTGAGAGAGCTTAAATTATTAATCTTGTAATGTTTCGTGCATATAAATATTTTTGTGATTCATTGTCTTATGAAAAGTACGTAGAAAGAATATCCCGAGAAGGCTCATCCATCGCAATTTTGAACCGGACATCGTTTTTGAGGTGATACTGGAATTCGTTACAGATACATTTTCCAACAAGTAACTTAGAGAACTGCGAAGCGATCATTTGTTCTGACATCTAAGGCTTTATGCTGGAACAGTAACAAGATGAGACTAAAATCGGGCACAAAAAGCCTTATCGGATAATACACACTTCTCATGTAGTGTTTGCTGTATGGCTCGACCACCGACGGCTCCGACGAATCACATATTGCTTCGGATGACTGGAGGCCCGGAACCCCCTCTATCCATTGGCTTGCACACCGTCTTACTGAACTTCCATCTGTCTGGTTTCTCTAGATAAGTATAGAGAGAAGGAAACGCCCAAAAAGAGCTTCACAGAGTATGCTCACAAAACGGAGCGTGATTGAACGAATCGTACGATTTATACAAGCACTTGATGAATTGCTAGGGTATCAATGCTTGCAAGTTTCTCTACTCAAGGACACAATTGTCTAGATGCCTAATTTCAATGTCTGTTTGAGTGACAGTCGCATTCGTTAATGAACTACTCTAATAATGAACTTTGCAGAGGTTTCGAATGTGGGAGGTGGTACTAAGGCCAGTAGATCGATGACTGTAAGGTTTGGATTCCTTGTATTTTTTTACTCATTGTTAGAGCAAAAGGAGAGGTCATTGTGATCGATTGTGGTCATCAAGGACCATTTCACGGATTGGTGTATGCTATCGAGAAGTAAACCTTTCAGAAGCTATTTCGCGCTGCTGGACATGCTTCAAACAGAGAATTGGAGAAGCAATTTTTATTACTAAAACGGTGTCCTCAAGACGTTGCGGTACTCCATGCCTATACACGAGACACTCTTCTTCATCATAGTAATCGCTGTAATCGATTTCATGTATCATTGCCGTATTCATCGTCCAATCGAGGCTTTCGTCCATAACTTCCTCCTCGCCTCCGCCAAACTCCGCGCTTTCGAGTTTGAACGTTATCACAGGGACCCTGCTCAAGTTCGATTTGAGGGTGATATTGACGGCGTCTGGTGAGCAAAACCTACAAAAGAGCTTTGGTAAAAACATTATGGACTAAAAAATGATTATGTGTTTTTCACAGAAGGCGGGCTTTGAACAGATATTCGCCCGGACGCGATCTTATCAGCCTCGGCCGTTCAAGTGCGAGATATCAGGCTAACCGCCTCAAGACTATATGTACGTGAATGAGTTTGTGGCTGACAGACTGTGGTACAGGAAACATCATGAAGAGCTGCGTTGTTTATTGATGAAACTGGGTGGCCGCGATAGGCGTAACTAGCGCACTTGCCCGGCCAAGCAAAGGTGCGGTGTTCGAGATCCCGCCTGCGCCAAGGGTTTTGTATCATCAACCCTGCCAGAATCGCTAAAACATTCGCAAGGCGAGCCTGCGTATACGCGATACAATCGAGAACAAATGCTTATTTGAATGGCCTGTGTACCTGTAACCGGTGCGACGTTGGTCCTTCATGTGTCTTTGATTTCAACTCCACCTTTCGTGCATCCTTGGTCTTTCATATTTTAGATACCTGTACCATTCACGATTTTCACTTCTACGGGTTTTGTTGTCTGGTGCCTTGAAATTGCAATTGAATTATATACCAATAATTATAACTAAGTCATTCGGGGAAAGTAGTGACCGTGATCCAGTAGTTGCATCTCCCAAAACCGTCTCTTCCGGGTTCAGTCGAGTTGAGCGGGTCTTCAAGCGTTGTCCAATTTTGAGTCGCATTCAGTACTGCACCGCAACCAGGTGGCTAAATGGGTTTGTCAAAGGAATGTGCAAGCTTCAGCTGCTGCAGAACATTACCCTTTCATCGCAAAACTGTCCCACCATATCCGCACTGGGACATAATACATTTTCGAGCAATTACGTGGATGGCGAATCCACCATTCCTGCACTTTCCGTCTGCGCCCTCAGCATTGCATTTACCGGAATGCATCCTTCTTTGAAAGTTCTTGGATGGTGAACATTTTCAATAGTGTCGCGTACCAGGTGAATTGTAATGCACATTCATCATAAGCAAGTCGTAGAATGAAATAATATGCGATCCTAGAGTCTCCGTGTACATTACATCTTTGGGTATCACAGTGAAATTTCCTGAGTCGTTGGCAAAGCTATAAATACGAAGTGCATTATAATGATAGGTTCTGCAGATTTTCTATTCCTCCGCTCCTATTTGTTCTTTTCTATCTCTCCATAAACATAATATTTTCCTTGTAGCTCCGTAGTGCATTATACTGCCGTAGTCGTACGTTAAATTGTAATTATTATTGGTATCTGGCGTTCTTGCTTTGAACTGGTCCAGCGAGCTACACTGAAACTCACCACATGATGTGCGGATATGGTTCCACAGGACTCAAGTTTCTTACGTTTTGTATTGTCTTCAAGAACCCGTAAGTAAATGATCGGATCGTGCTCTCTATGCGTATAGTGAAAATCAAGTGCATGCAATTTCATTGACTGCGGTCCAAACTAGTGAAAAGAAGAGGAGGAAATATTAATAGCACCACAGAGAATTTAGGGAACTGTTAAGCTAGTTTTCTGTTACACTTGTATTTTAGAGGATAAATGGGATCACCCAAGGTTTCTTGAAATCGGTACCGCTTCACATTCGTCTCCGAGTGAAATTAGCTGCCATCCTCCTTGTATGCACCTTCTGCCAACATGCCGCGGATCCTTATACACAAGAACATAATTCATCAGCTAAACACTAAGATCGATTTGGACTTGTTATTTTAAAAACAATTCCTACACGATACATTCTTCAGTTTCATCTTCCTTGAAGTCAATGCACGTGTCGTTCATCCATAAATACGTTGCATTCTTGAAGGCTTCTTTCGTACGTTTGTCTTGAAATTGAGAGAAAGATTTTGTAAATTCTTTGTCCATATTGCGATAAAAAATGTATAGGTAAGTAACTAACCTAAACTGTTGTCGAGAGTGTAATTGACGACATGAGGCCATTTTACATAAGGGTTGGTTTTATCAATGTAGGCTTGGTCGTTTGGGTGGTTACGCTCGATTTTTTGAACTGCTCTGTGTCTCTAAAATGCAGTGCATTTTTATTCACTAAAATGGTTCAAAAATGCGAAACAAAATTCGAAAGAGCATATCGCTGAAAAGCTCGGTCCCTCACGCACACCACCTTTATGTTTGGACATCTTCAATTGATCGTCGCACATGAGTTCTACATATTTCCCGCCTGCGTGTCTGAATGTTCCGACATATTCCTTCCTAATGAGATTCTTGATAACATCGCTAACCCGTTTTGTTAGATACTGTCTTTGTTCTAGGACTCAGAACGACTCCCTCTCGTAATGTCCTGTTGCATTCGTTTTCCCAGTAGTTGGGCATGTTTTTGAGATCCTTATTAGTCATCTATGTAATAGGCCGTTCCACAATCTTTTAAACTATTCTCTCCTTCCTTGATGCGATCCATAGGTTTTCCCATCATGTGGGGTCTGCTTTTCTTCAAGTTGTTTCTGAGTCTTTCAGCAATATCAGGCTTCTCCATATCAGAAACCACATTGCCCACGCAGGCAGCCACAAGTAGAATGTGTAGAGGAATTCTACTTGTCCAGTGAAGTGATGGAAGCTGCTCCATGTGAACTGTGCTGAATGCGATGAAATTCTGTACATGATGTAAGCTCGTTTTCGTCTCGACTCTCTAGGGAGGCTCCAGAATTTCGCGTCGACATAGACATAAGTGTTCGGTGACCAAACATCGAAAGCAACTGAACATAGGGCGCAGCAACTGATGTTTCAGTAGACGATCTGGCACTCCGCTGCAATTTGTGGTTCTAACACCACTGAAATATTTCGTTGGTTTGCATGTGACAACGATGTCAACGTATGACAGGATCAATCAAATGTCCGAAATGCTTTGCCAAAGTAGTCCTGGCTCTCTGCCTTTGGAACTCGATCCCTTCTGGCATTAATGGAAACTACGAGAGCAATGAAACTTTCCTAATTACAGCTCATTTCATAGTTTCACGGAGCTGCCTCCGTCAGGACAGCATATCATCGAACCCTTGTGCCTTCACTGTCCTTGCTTAATCAGACTAGATTAGGTAGAATAATTACAATACAGCTCGTTACATAAATATGCCAATAAATATCCCCGCCGCCTTTCTGGTGTTCAAACCACTTTCTTCATGGTCAGCGCATCATTACTTCCCAAATCCTCTAAATAATAGAAAACAATTTTCAAATTTTCACAATTGCTAGTCAGCGCTGCAGTTCATTGTGGGTCTACCAAAATAGATTATCTTGCGGCGGTTCTGGAGACCTTTGTTTCGGAGAGTATAGTGAGGAGCATCATTCAGATGCGGCAGATCTTAGGAGGGATTTAGCAGATGGGGTTCAGTCTAGAAATTACATTCGTTTCTTATTCATGTGGAGCATTTTACCAAATAAAGTCAGTGAAACCACGAAACCATAAATTATGTGTGGAAAGCAATGGTAGATCTGATCGACCATCCAAGAGCTGTAGAGATTGTTGAGTGAATGAGTTTCCCGAAGTTCAGTCTTGTCACCATATTTATGCTTCACTTTGTATGAGGTTGGGTGAGACCTCGTACATTTAAATTCCGAAATTATTACTGCCGAAATCGAAACAACAACAGCTTGGGAGTCTGCCTTTGTGTGTGCACTTGTGTGCTTCCTTAGCATGTTAAATCCAGTGCCAACGAGTGTCCCACCTTCGACAAAGTATCGTTCTCGAAATCCACGAATCAAAAGAAGGCTACTTACAAATATCCTGCAGGCGGGGAAAGGACCCGCTGTTTTCGAGATTGGAATTAATTAGGATGAATATGATGTTGCGTATGTGACAATTAGAGGGTTTGGTTTTTGAAAGCATACCTGAAAGCGAGCAATCACTACGTTCATATCATATAAGGTTAATTCATGAACTCTCACAACCCATTGTAACCAGGGTCAACCATTCGTTGGACGAAGTCCAACGAAGAGGTCGTATTTGGTCGACCGAAAGGGGGGGGTGTCGTGCGCGTAACGTAGTAATACATGGCATAACTTTCGAGTGCTTCTTCAACTATTAACCACAAACGAGTGCATGGCGCACCTCAGAGCAGAAGAGTCTACTGCAGAAGTGTCCATATTTGACTGTTCACGTACACAAATATGCTCTCGAGGAGAACCAATGTCTTCAAACTGGACATAAGTTAGTAAAAGAGTGACCACTCGGGTAGAGTGACTGCGAAAGGCTTACAAGAAAAGTTGGGGAAAAATATTTGCTGTCGCCGAATTCCTGGAAAGCCGTTATGAAGCACAAAGCTTGTGCGATGTCATGTTATCAACATTCCCCATAAAATTGAGTTTGAAAAGAGCTGTAAGTGTTTGAGTGTCGAAATCTCGTGTTTT
>MU893333.1:0-10756 GCA_036418205.1 Ostertagia ostertagi
AAATCGCAATTAGAAATCGTCACAAGATCCAAAATAAAACCCCCATCCCCAACATGTGTGAAAGACGCTGGTTTTTGAGGAAGGCTGGTTCGAACGGGATTTCCCACGCCGAGTGCACTATTGCCGCGCCGTTTCAAGTCAGGAGCGTGGCGTCACCTCCCTGAACGCAGCTTCGGCCACAATAGTGATGGAAGGGTCTCTTCGACTGCCAAATCCCGACCCGCGCCTTCAAATCTTCTCGAATCTGATAACGTCAATCGATCATAACAGGAATATAAGAAAAAATGCGTCATCCACTGGCGTCTCTGTTACCGGGTTTACGGAGCAAGGCAAATGCATCATTGAATATTTCGCTAGGAAAGGGTAGGATAGCGGCAAAGATCGGGCCCTAACCTGTGTTGCAATAGTGGGAGCCCTTATTTCGATTTTCGCCACTTGAATCTCATTCACTCAAGAAAGCTCTGCAAATGTAACGATGAGCTTCCTATTAGAAAACTACCATGATAAAACAACTATTTAGCCTTCTATTTACCGAAGCATATTGCTGACCCTTAACACTGTACCAGGTAAGAAGACATACATAACTCTGTACACCGTGATAGAGGACAAGTGGACTTGCCCGAAACAACATTTAAGAAATTGGTATCTTTTTTTACGTGGTTGTAACATTCAAACTTGCTTTAAAATTCATGGAGCGCGGTCAAGAAAGCACTTTTGTACCTTTACGTAAAGACTGTCTGGTTTCCTATGCCTAGAAAAAGACTACAGGGGGAGGGCAAAAAAAGTCACTTAATTCCTCGATTGCTGAACTGATGGGAGCCTCCTAGAGATGCAAACTCTTAACAAGCAAATCGCTTTTAACCAGCCTCTAAGACAACGTCGTAATGGCCACAGTCTGTCAAACTCCTCACTTAACCTCGAACCATACACCAGTTTCCGTGACAAATCCTTCTGATGTCGTTGGACTAGAAGGGTATCGTGCTGTTTTTGAGGATGTGCGCTCTCCAATATGCAGTTGGGTGCTTTCGGTTTGTATGTGGTGAGGTGTAAATGATCCGCCTTAGGAGGGGGATGTGACTCTTTGTTCTGCCCCCTCCCTCCCCAGTATGTTTAGTTAACGAAACACTTGGGAATAAATAACTAACTGATCGATGACCCGGTCAAATCCAGTGCAGGCACTTAGCTGATGAAAGAGAACTCCGCTGTGAGTCAAGATTACCTCACGCTGCGCAATTAACTGAGCCCGTGTGGAATACGCAGCGCTAGAGGACGCCGGTATAAATACTAAAATTGGAACAATACAGAGAAGATTAGCATGGCCCCTGCGCAAGGATGACACGCAAATTCGTGAAGCGTTCCAAAATTTTTTGCGTTTCTCAGTAAGCGCTGGTCAACAAACTCAACTAACTGGTAGCGCACTTGCCCGGAAATGCGAGAGTGCGGGTTCTAGTTCCCGCCTGGGGCGAAGGTTTTGTTGCACTAACTGGCCAGCAGTTCTTCTTGTGAAATATTCGCAACGCGAACGGGCAAGTGCGCTACCAGTTAGTTGAGTTTGTTGACCAGCCCTTACTGAGAAACGCAAAAAATTTTGGAACGCTTCACGAATTTGCGTGTCATCCTTGCGCAGGGGCCATGCTAATCTTCTCTGTATTGTTCCAATTTTAGTATATGTTCAGGAATGAACGAGTGTCCTTATTGCTG
Organism: Ostertagia ostertagi; assembly: GCA_036418205.1. Lineage (NCBI taxonomy): Eukaryota > Metazoa > Nematoda > Chromadorea > Rhabditida > Trichostrongylidae > Ostertagia > Ostertagia ostertagi. The sequence goes on from MU893333.1 coordinate 1,702, forward strand.
GCGCATCTTTTATAGCGGCCGCGCCTCGTATAACTTCGACACCTCTGGCGGGATACTGTCTCGTCCAGCGCACATGCAAATTAGCTCACCTTTTTCTACGCATAATTGGCGCGTTTCAAATTTTCTGAGAATTTGAGAAGACATGTTATTTACTATACGACCTATTCAGAGTTCAATATTCAGTTTGCGACGATGGCCGTTTTTTTTTTTGGTCAAGCTGGATCTATTCGCTTGACCACGCCGCGTGTCTTGATCGCCCGGCCTTGGCTGTGCTTTGTCCCCGTCGTTCCAGGGTGTCTTTGTTCATGACTTTTGTTCTGTGAGCTATGAAAAAACACTGGGACCTGGTAACATACGGCTGCCCCGGCAATTTCATTGGGGGGGGTATGTAGCCACATCGCATTCAAAATGTCCCCTACGAATTGTTACAATGGAATAAATCGTGCCGCATTCCCAAAAAAGGGATGATTAAACGCAAATATCTTTATCGCTTCTATCCTCTTAATCGCCTGCAACCCCCGCCGCATAGGCAGCACTGTCCTGGCATCTATCCTCTGCAACCACCCGAAGGCGGCACTCGAAAATTCTTGCGGCGCCGGCCCTGCCGCACAAACGTCCGCTTCGCCGTTGCGCGACGAGGCGGGTCTTGCGCACGATCCTCGCGCCTCGCAGTGGTGCAGAGCCCCGCCTGCGGCCACAGTTCGGTGCAGCTGGATCAGTGCATTGCCATACACTACTTTCTACAGCGATGACGCTCTGTACAGCTGATGACCACATTCTCGTCATGGCTCCTCATGGAATACGCAGAGAAAATAAACGAAAACAAATCGATAACAAGTGGTACTGCGCGCCCCACCTCGAGCGCGGTTACGGTGGTAATTAACTACGCAATCTACTGAGAAATCGTTTCTGTAATGTATGGTGGTGACAGTAAGCGCGTCATGTCCAGTTTGATGCCCCCCCCCCATGTACAACAAAATCACTAGAATTCGCAAGAGAGCCTGTGATTATTAGTAACTCCGATTAACTTTAGCTAATAATCCAGAACTGATCAAGAAATAGTACAGTAATAAGAAGTGACTTACAGTAATAGAACGCTGGCGGTATCGGACAAATCATCAAGTTCCAGTAGGTTACCACAAACCAAACATGTAATACCGAGTGGAGCAAACCTTAACAATGCTCCGAATTAAAATGTCATGGGAGGCTCAAATATTACGACCTACCACATAAGTGTTTCAACCCATCGCATAATAACGGCATCCAGAATCACGAAAAAATCGACGACAATTCGTGCCCGTTCACCGAGTTGTGAGATCACTATACCGAAACCCGTACAGAATACGATTATACCTGCAAAAGTTCTCTTACTCATGATCAGCTGGCCGATGCGCTAACGGTAACGGTAACTAAGTAAGAAATTACATGGTATAGAAGCCGAATCAATGAAAAAGGGTTCATATGTTCCGCTTCGAGGTTGAGTCGGGCACATGACAACCCGTCGGAATTTTTATGTCATTTGTATGCGATTTAGACCATACAACGTCAGGCCACCACAGTTATAAGTTACTCTCTTGATCTCCCTGGACAAGGCGTCCGTACTCAAAGGCAGCAATCAGGATGGCTAAGTGGTGGTACGCTATTGATGACGTCATTGAACGTTACTTGTGAAGGGCGCTAGGAGGCGGCCCCAACCACATTTTCAGCGCGCTAAGTGGCCTCTTCCACTACTGACGTTCGATGATCTCTTCAAAATCCACCACTCCACAGTCATCAACGATCATTGCCTTCATGCCATGGGCAACTGTGTGGTTGGTCTTTGACTACAATCCAGCTGCGCATGAATAGGTTGAAAACTAAGACGTCTACAACTCGCACTCCGCTGCACCACCGGCTGCAACATCGCTGCTAGCCGCCATCGTTGCAGCAATGCGTGGGTTTCGTGCGTCTAGCTGTTTCTCATCGCTCTCTCGGCCTCTGAATTGTTACTTTTTCTTCTGTAGTCGGGCCGCATGTGTATTTAAGTAATTTTTTGAATGCTTTTAAGGGAGGTCATAACCGTGCTTCAAATCGTTGTCGCACTGTTAAGCGCCATAAATTACATCTAAACAATTGTGTAATGTGCCGTTAAATTTACGTGCGAAAAGCAATCTTTAAAAATGGAATGCTCAATAACTATACGTATCTATGCTCGCTCTTTGAGAACAACAAAAACTGTTCAGGCTCAAAGACTCATAAGCAAGCCCAGGGTTAGCCTCAGCAGTAGTAAGGATATCGAATATCGAGAGAGGAATTGCAGTGCCCGTATCTAAAGAAAGCGTTGCACCCCGTCCTAACAAAATGGGCGCTAATCTTTACGGAGCTGCAACCAGCGACCCCCGTTGCAACGCTTCCCACCCACCACGAAGTGGAGACCAGCGCGATCTCACGAAGGACGTGCTCTTTCGAATGCTCTGTCTTCTCTCATCGTTTTGTCTCGCTGCCGTTCCCCATCTGACCTTTCTAGAGTCTCAAGTCCTCAATTTTAGCGCTTGGGATGTCTCCCCTTGCTTTTCTTTCCACTTTAAGTTCATTCCCCAGCTCATCCTTCACTGTTGTGCGCTTTTATAACCCCAGTTTTATCCCAGGGCTTGCTTTAACAGAAATGCTAATTTTGAAGAGCCTTAAGAGTATTGTATTGCATTCACATGGATGTGCAAAAATCTATGAAAATTGGAAGCCAACTAAGGGCATGGGGCTCTACGTGAACCTGCAACTGGGAACCCCTTACTTGTTGGGTGAAGGCTTTCCCTCATTTTTTCCTGTATTATTTTTTATATCCATAGAGTATTCGGATAACTCACCGAGAATATTCATGCCGCGAGTGGTGCTGATCGCTTTTTTCATGATGATGACTTCCTCAGATGCGTTTTTTGTGACACGCGCCTTTGGGCCACGTACGTCGTCTGCACACGCTCGAACGTCGCCTGGATGATGTTCTCCGGAAACATGTTCCTGAAGTAGACTTGAATCAATTTTACATGGTTTGGGGGATTTCCACTGCCGTTGAGATTCACCCGAATGCAATCATAAAACTCAAAAGGATAAAGTATTTGGCGTTGATCAATCCCTTTTTTCGGATGCGCCACGAATTCTACTTCCATCCTGAATCGTACTGGCAATTCGAAGGCGATTTTGCCTATGGGCGATGGCTTGCGTTGGCCAGCCAATGCGCACGTCGAATGTTATTATCCTAGCAACAAGTGTGGTACCCCGATTGAAGCCGACTCCGAGGGATAGGTTTTGGTTGCTCTGGAGAGAGCCCGAGCCAAGATTTGATGCATAGTACGACGCAGCGACACAGAATTCCGATCGCCGAGCGCACCGCGCGGTGAGCGACGACCTTGTCCAATTACGCCATTTCGCTAAAACGTTGAAAAAAAAAAAACCCAAACAGCCATTGCGTGAATGTGCTTTACTGTTTTTTGTTAGCCCACTTCCTACTAAAACTTCCAGAGTAACCCTTCGGCAACCATTTTCAATGAATCAGCTGTTATACTCACCTAACTAAATCCAAAAATGTGTCAAGAGGTGAAACATCGGCATCGAACCGGTACTTCTTCAAGGGTTCCGGCTTTTATAGATGGATCGCCAGGATGTATCGTCATCACAAGGAAGATACCGAGCTGAAAGTCTACTCGATTGCTATTAGTGCATAATTCCCCTTCTGTTTTCGGTGTTCTTTTCTTGAAGTTAAAAAAAATTAGCATTGTTTTGAACCGTTCAGGTATACTTTTGTTTACACCTCCAGTAAATGAATAAACAAGTTTTCTTGTAGTGCAACAAACAAACACTCCTATTTCATGGAAACACAAAGACACGGCGCATTCAAAATGTATCTTTAAAGTCTCATTTTCATGCGTCATTCACGCTTGATCAATGAGTTCAAAACTTGATTGGCGCTTATGTTTCGAGGGATATTCAAGGAAAAGAGGCATCTACGGTACCTGGAAAAAAGCTTTAGGGTGTGGAACGGATTCTGGGGGAAGCAGCTTGTGCTCTCCTTGGAATTCTCCCCTCTTTTGGGCTTAGCCTTACAAGGGAGGTCGTTCAGGGTGTGCCAAGCTTTTTCAAAATGGTTTCTTGCATGACATTGGGGCACATATGGGGACCACAGAAGCATGGTTCATTTTTCCTGAACGGCTCTCTGAAATACCAGAAAAGGGGTCCCTAGTTCGATTCCTCGTGGTGACAAATTTTTGCATTTCGTGTTGACGTTTCCAAATTCGCGCAAAATGGAGTTAGCATGAATAATTAGTACCAAATTCATGATTAGGAACGTCAGTAACCCTTACAAATAGACTTTGATTGAAAAACTGGTGAAAAAGGTGTGACTAGGGACCCCCTTTTCTGGTATTCAGAGGGCCGTTCAGGAAAAATTAACCATGGTTCTGTGGTTTCCCGCATGTGCCCTATATCATGCAAAAGACCGTTTTGAAAAAGCTTGGCACACCCTGAAAACCTACACTGCTCCGCATAATTATAAAGCCACCTATGTTTTCTGCAAAAACTCTTTTCCTAAGATGCGTTCGAAGAAGCTTCTATATGGAAAAGGATGTAGGTATAAATGTTCTTTTGCACACCAGCACAAAGTTCCAGCTTTGAAATTTGAAGAGTGTTTTTCTGCAATTTTTCGAAAAAGCCGCTCTGACCTATTCCGCATAATTATAAAGCCACCCCATACTTTCTCGTTGCCTTTCCTTCCTGCTCGATTGAATTTTTTTGTTGTTATCCACACTTCGTCTTTAGGTGAAAACGAGAGGAAAACCGTCACCATAATCTGAATAAAGGGAAATCGTAACAAAAATCGTGAAAGAGTTGAGAGGCAGTCGCACAGCCAAAATTTCGGGCCAGGTTCGCTTCAGAGAAAACAATTTCTTCGAGCATAGTGTAGGATATGGAGTAAAATTGAGCCTTGGAGATCGTCCTTTGCTTTCGGATTCAGATACACGTCGTCTCATGAGAAAACCAAACAGTTCCATCAAGTTGTGCTCGAAAATCAAACCTTACTTGGAATTCAAATTCTCCATCCGGTGTCTGTTCAGCGTCTGTGGCAGAACTGCAGGTTCATTCGCGAGTGAGAAATGTAAAGCGCATTGTTTATGACAACAAAACATCTCAAAAACTGAGACAGTTTTCTCAAGAAGTGAAGCCGAGCTGACTGGAGTGAGGGCGGTTTTTTATCTGTCATTTCTCACGATACCCTGCCTTTCTTCCAAAGTTCTTTATCTCCAGGATACGCTTCTTCATAAGAGAAGTTATCTAGAGTAAGAAAATGTTTCGAGAAAGGAAGACAAGGCGTAGGAAATGACAGGTAAAAACCGCCCTCACTCCAGTCAGGTCGGCTTCACTTCTTGACAAAACTGTCTCACTTTTTGAGATGTTTTGTTGTCATAAACAATGCGCTTTACATTTCTCACTCGCGAATGAACCTGCAGTTCTGCCACAGACGCTGAACAGACACCGGATGGAGAATTGAATTCAAGTAAGGTTTGATTTTCGAGCACAACTTGATGGAACTGTTTGGTTTTCTCATGAGACGACGTGTATCTGAATCCGAAAGCAAAGGACGATCTCCAAGGCTCAATTTTACTCCATATCCTACACTATGCTCGAAGAAATTGTTTTCTCTGAAGCGAACCTGGCCCGAAATTTGGGCTGTGCGACTGCCTCTCAACTCTTTCACGATTTTTGTTACGATTTCCCTTTATTCAGATTATGGTGACGGTTTTCCTCTCGTTTTCACCTAAAGACGAAGTGTGGATAACAACAAAAAAATTCAATCGAGCAGGAAGGAAAGGCAACGAGAAAGTATGGGGTGGCTTTATAATTATGCGGAATAGGTCAGAGCGGCTTTTCGAAAAATTGCAGAAAAACACTCTTCAAATTTCAAAGCTGGAACTTTGTGCTGGTGTGCAAAAGAACATTCATACCTACATCCTTTTCCATATAGAAGCTTCCTCGAACGCATCTTAGGAAAAAAGTTTTTGCAGGAAACATAGGTGGCTTTATAATTATGCGGAGCAGTGTATATTGGTCGCTGTCGTCAATCTTCCCCAGGCCATAAGCGCCACATGGATTTATTGAGGCGAGAGAAGCTCATAAATTGAAAAATCAAGGAAATGCTAACCAAGCATGTATCAAGAGTTGCAAATAAGTACGTAAAGAAGGAGATACTTAGAAAGGTATCCAATAAATAATGTAAAAGCAAACAAAAAGGAAACCAGTGATAGCCGAGTTGGCTAGTTCAACAAAAAAAGCCATGAAAAGATGAGAAACTTGTGTGAATGGAAAAGTGACACGAATAGAACTAGTAAAAAAACATTAACATATAAATATATGAATAAATAACACCATGGAAAACGTACCAATGTTGCGAGTACGGTAGTAGTAAGATAGTAAAGCACAGTGGCCAGTCCCATTTGACCTGATTCTTTCGCGTCCATTTGAGCCAATGCTGAAATTCATTCATTTCATGAGATAAGTCTAAGCTTTCAAGAATCGTCTACATGAAGGTCTCATCCAATAGGAAACTAATCAACCATAGACATGAAAGAAAACAAGACGATCCATGAACTGAATTCAAAAGTAATATTAAAGGCCAATGAGATTCAAGGAAGCCGTCGAAAAGCACGTCAGTGGTAAGACCAATATAGAAATTTGATGCATGTGTGTATTTATGGTTTATAGGTGATATATATGTATCTATTTCATTTATAGCGGGTAGGTTCATTATGGAGCAAAGTGGCTGGATTCTGATTTTTACCACTATTTCTTTTTGTTTTATTCATTCAGCATAATAACACACCATATTATTTTCTACATCATATTGCCAAAGCACTAGAAGCAGCTCGATGCCTTTTCTGTAAAACCTTCATTGAAGCAGTATACCCTTTACTGCTACACTTCCTCAAGAACTGAGCCGGATTTTGATCGAAATTCGTCCATGACTAGGGATTTGGCTAGAAAGTTTCCGAGGGTATTTCGACCCGTAGAACACGAATATCACATCGTTTAGCGCGACAACGCTTGGCGCCCGCGCCACAGGCGCCGGCGCTATCACAACAGTTTTGCGCGGGCGCCCGTAGCGCAGGCTACAGGCTCACTCGTAACGAACTAATGTGATATTCATGTTCTACGGGTCAAAATACCTCTGAGGACAACTTTCCAGCGAATTTGGGATCCGAGATGTTCTGGCGCCTTTTGGCGCCGGCGCTTCTGGCGCGAGCGCCAGGCGTTCTAGCGGTGAAACGAATGTGATATTCGTGTTCTACGGGTGAAACCCCGAAGGCAAGTTTCTAGCCGAATCCATAGAGTCATGGACAAATTTCGGATAGAAACCCGGCTCAGTTTTCTGGAGGATGGGGCAGTAATGGGTAAATAGTGCATTCATCGATCTCTGATCGAAGAAAAATTCGATGTCATCTTCGGTATTACGATGGTTAAAATTTTTCCCGAGGAAGTGGATTCGGAAGAGCGGGTGTGCATTCGTTCGTACGAGGTAAGGAATGTAAAGCGGATAGGAAGAGCTGTCCGTCCGAGAGTCGCAATAATTTTGGGGCAGATATTTCTCGTCCTGTGGGTAATTCAACAGTATCTTAAAAAAAGTAGATTTTTTTGTTGTTTATTGATTGTTGTTATGATTGTTGTTGATGTTTTTATTTACTATCAGCTGAACTACCACACACTCCGTACTCTGAAACTCTCATGCAATTTGAAAACTCAGATAAGTGACCCTAAAAAAATAATGTTAAAGGTTTGAAGTGGTGTTTGTTTGGCGCTGGTTAGGTTCGATCCATGATCCGATCCCTACGAAGAAATGTCCTCAGCAGGCGCCTTTTTACAAACACTGCCATTCGTATACTTTTGACTCGATCAACAGCAGAAACAACACGAATTTGATCAGGCTTTTGGTCTTGCGACGTCAGCAGAGCAAGAGACTGGTTCAAGAGCGTTAATTCTTCGGCTATGCATGACCGAATAGTGACGATGACGTCAAGAGTTGAGCTAAGTTCATTGACAATCCAAATCACGCATGGCCACCAAACGCGATACGGCCGTCACGAGAACATACTGTAGCGGTCGAATGTGCGCTTAAGGTGCTTCCGTCCATTACAACTTTGTTTCTAATGCCTAGAAAGTTCAAGAAAAAGGGAATCAAAAAACAATTGAAGACATTGACACTGCATATCAATGCTTGAAAGAAACTGGTTAGGTGCGAAAAGCAATGCACGAAAAACCGTTCCAGCGAAGAGTTTGACGCTACTCAGGTACGGTAGCCTTGCGTGAATGGTACTAAATATAGGAGACAAGCACATAAGTGCCCCAGAGAAGTGGGTTATTTAGTTTTTATTTAACCTCACAATAATAACCACAATAATAACCTTACACCTGAATAACAAATTAAGCTTAGACACAACTTTATAGGTTCGGCTTCTATAAGTAATTGTCTAGGCCATACGCAGTAGCTATGTTGAGTATAGAAGCATCTCATAACACGACCAGCGTTGAAAGGTCTTGCTGTCATGCTGCATCTTTTTTATTCGTTTTCATGTAAAATGAAGAAAAACTGTACATTTTCCACCTGTTGATTACTATTTGGGCGGTACATAAGTATAAACGTCCTATGCTACTTCGGCTAGAACAGAAGACTAGCCTTGAGTCATGCATTCTGCTCCCATTCAGAATCATTATAGCAGCAGTGTAAGTTCTCGAATATCTTAGAAGACCGAAGCCGATGGATTAGGCAAAGTCCAACTGAAGTTTTCATTCCTTCTTCTCATCGCGTTTGCGAATCTAAGAAGGTTGTATCGCATTGCAAACGTTTTAGAGTGCATTCATAAAACGTAGTTGAGGCTTTTGGTCACTGTCCTCTCTAAGAGGTAGTAGCTCACAATTTGGGGTACCCAACAGGAGGTCCGTCGCGAGGCAGTAAGGCAGAGTCAGCGGACGAGTTGCATCGTGATATGCGTGTAGGACGTACAATGATTCGTTCTATTTAACTTGGCGCGAAATC
>MU893335.1:0-17424 GCA_036418205.1 Ostertagia ostertagi
CGTCCACCTCACGTTTATCGACTACTTTTCACTTTTGTTCCACGAAACTTTTTCATTGTAGTAACACTTCACTTCTTAAGGGGACTGCATAATAAAAACGGCTGTTGGATTTTGAAGAAGGTTAGGTTGTCGCAAAAATTGTGGAACAACGCATTCACGCCAGATTTGGACCAAATTCACGCCAAGCTAAAGAACTTCTTCAGGGTTTTACATGATATGGAGTTCAGAAGAGCTTTAAGGGTCTCTCATTACTTTTCGAACGAAACAAGGCCGTGTCACAAAAGAAACATCCACTTTCATCCAACGGTGCTCTGTCATCGAATCTCTTCAGAACTTAATGCCTCAACCAACTTTTGTTTCACGTGTGTGAGAAGGATCCCAAGATCATTCTTGATTAGTAAATGTGAAAGGCATTCATTTGTGGCAAGGAATCGTGGCGAAAACTGGGCTGATTTTTGCATGAAGGTGCAGCCGAGCCGACTGAAGTCAGGTTCCCTTCTGCTCGATATGTTTTAGCATTTGTTTGTTTTTGTTCTCACGTTTACCTTTCCCACAGTGGCTTTTTTCTCAGTAAAGCACTACTAGAAGAAAGAAAATGGTGAAAAAGAGACAAAGAAGCACTTATGCATGGCAAGCAAAAACGAACCTTGCCTCGGTCGGCTCGGCTGCACCTTCATGCAAAAATCAGCCCAGTTTTCGCCACGATTCCTTGCCACAAATGAATGCCTTTCACATTTACTAATCAAGAATGATCTTGGGATTCCTTTACACGCGTGAAACAAAAGTTGGTTGAGGCATTAAGTTCTGAAGAAGATTCGATGACAGAGCACCGTTGGATGAAAGTGGATGTGTTCTTTTGTGAACACGGCCTTGATTTCGTTCGAAAAGTAATGAGAGACCCTTTAAAGCTCTTCTGAACTCCATATCATGTAAAAACCCTGAAGAAGTTCTTTAGCTTGGCGTGAATTTGGTCCAAATCTGGCGTGAATGCGTTGTTCCACAATTTTTGCGACAACCTAACCTTCTTCAAATCCAACAGCCGTTTTTATTATGCAGTCCCCTTAAGAAGTGAAGTGTTACTACAATGAAAAAGTTTCGTGGAACAAAAGTGAAAAGTAATCGATAAACGTGAGGTGGACGTATAATTTTGGGACGTCGGCAGAGTGGCCTTTTAGACAAAAATTATTGGAAAAAATCCTAGGATCTTAAATAGGAAATTGATGTTCATAAGCAATTCCGCATTTATATGATACTTTGTCACATTGAAGACATTTTTCGAAACATCTATATTGGTGAGATTTTGGGAAATTTTTAGGTGGACGTATAATTATGGGACGCAGTTAAACGTACAAACAAAACGCAGAATTTAAAACGCTTGGTGTCGAATCAACGTTCTTCATGTGCAACAGCGATCCATGTTGAAATCAGAAATTACAGTTCACACATTCATTTTGTACTAATTGTTACGTTCTTAAACTCGTTTGCAATAAGAATTCATCAAACAGCGCTGTTGAAACTGCAATGCTACGGTATTTTTGCAACCTCACCGGACGTATTTTCTTTAGTATGTCTTACGCTTATTTTCTTCAAAGATTCTTGTACACTGCAGCTTTCCTCTGCTTCCTATCGCTGGCCCGAGAAATTAGAATGTTTCTCTGTACCATGTGAACATTTTCAAAGAATTATTATTACATTAAAGTGGGCCCTGGGGTCCTTTTACTATAGATATAAAAATTACGTGTGTATTTGTAGTTAGATAATCGCTGGCGACAGTTGCAGCAGAACTATTTATTAAAATACTACAACGAGAATGTCGTGAGTAAAATGGGAGACAAGAAAAATACCCCTTTATACTATTTCCGGGGGCTTCTTTCTCCTGTCCCCTCCTCAAGGCCTGAAGTTAACGCCCACCATTCGCGTAATCCCAACTCCTGACCTACTTGGAATCAAGTTCATTTGGCACCCTTAAAGCGAGGGATTACGATAAGTTTGGACTGGGTTCATAGTGGAAGTGGAGATGCTGAATAATGCCCCAGTGGCGAAAAAAGCAAAGAAATCCGTCAAGAAGGCGCAAAATGGGACCCCTTTCTTTGCCCGTTGACCTCCGATAATGGACGAGCTAGCAACCAATTAGGAGGTCGTTTGCACATGTTATGCTGATAGCCTCTATCATTTCAGCAAGCATCATGCTTTGATTGATCACGCATCCCATGAAAAGTTATAGGATACACTCTGGAAGTGGAATATCTCGTCACATTGGCAATCGAAGGGCGCTGCTGCTGGGGGCGGAGCACAGACCGTGGCGGGGCTCAGAAAGGAATGGCAAGCCTTGTACGCTGCAACTAGCGCACCTTTGACCACAAAAACGCAACATTTCGTTTCCTTGGGCCCCTGACTACTGCTTCCAATGGTGCATGTACTTCCACGCTGCATACGCACTTTATCGTAGCTCTCGCTTTAAAGGAGGATGTACAGGAACATTGGAATTGGGACGACTTCTTCGCATGAAATATTAGGTTGTAAGGAAAGTTCTGGCCGTTTTCAATAGTTCATGTTTCATGGCATCATCTCTGGCTAAATTTTCGGCAGACTGCTACGAGTTGCATATCGCTAGAAAGCGTGTTTTCTGCTCTATCCAAATACGATGTAAACTTTGCTCTAGATGGACTACTCCCACTTTTTTAAGGCCTTGAATGGAACATGCTCACCAAGCGAATCCTCACGATTTTCTTCTTCTACCTCGAATAAGGGCAGAAAGGAGTGGAATAAGTTCATGAATATGAACTATTCGTTTGGTCATGCACTTGCGAAAAATAAGCCATGAAACGGTTGATATTTTGAACTCGCAACATGCATAATTATATCCTTCTTCTCCTACTATCCAGAACAAAGCCCTTCATGGAGACCAATCCCCTTGTGGGACCTGAAGGGGCTATGGGCGAACGGATCCTTGATCTGCCTTCGCAGCCAGGTTTTGCTGAGAAATTGAAAGTGTGGAGGTTTGCAGCAGGATTGGTCCCCCCAAAACCGATATTACGCCATGCGGTGCATTACCTCCGCACAGCTCTGAAGTAATAGTCTGTGTGTAGTGACAGTGGTAAATAATAGTTGATAGCAACGACATGTAAACACTTCTGTCACACGCTCTTGATATTATAAAAGCACCGCAATTATGAGGAAAGCAATATTGTTGGCATAGTAATTAGCAGTTTCCCTTGTCAACAAGATTATCAAAAGAATGCTGCTAGAAGTCATGGGGAACGAATTATGTAGGAATCTCTGATGGCCATCCTCTACGCCTTCATCGCCCTGTTAGCGAATAGTTATAGAAGAACTCGCACAAGGTGCAGAAAAAAAGAAAGAAGTGCTGGGGGAGCTGGGATCAAGCTGAATATCAAGAAGACCAGGTTCCTGAGTTCCAAAGAGGCACAAAGTCAGTCGTGGCTGGCTATGGAGAAACCAGCGAAAGGGGGAGAACTTTCGGGAAAGATCTTAGGGAGCGATCTAACCGACGATGGTAATTTGGATCTGGCAGTGAAGGCAAGAGTCGACGCATCATTGAAGAAATGTAGGGGTCCACTGGAATCCTCTGTGATCGAAGTGCTCCAGAACGCTCAAAGGGAAGGTGTACCGAACAGTAGTCAGGCCTACGATGCTATACGGCAGCGAGTGCTGGCCTCTGAACAAGAACCAAACAGTGTACGACTGGACACGGTCAGAAAAGCGTGGTCAAGACCTGTCTGTCGCCCCAACCAAAAATGCGGAACATGCCTCGCAAATGGGTATGTAGACGTGCTATCCGTAGCTGCAGGACCACGCGATAAGGAAAGCGAAGGACCAACTAAGCCAAGCGATTTTGAGGAGTACGTGCGTGCCTGATAACTGTTTTGTTCTCGAATTTCAGTAGGATAGTGGAGGCGTTTGGTCGGGTAGTCATAGAATTGCTTCGATCCTTTCAGGCTCTGAAGAAGGCGACCCCGCCGAAACGTAAGCCAATAAAGTCTGTTTAACAACCTCGTGGAGAGCTTACAGAAGATATCAGCCATCACATATCATGCGAGCGATCTTGAAAGCCGTACGTTCGACTTTGAGGAGTCTAGAGAAGGGATGGAGTGCTCTGGAGACGGAAGAAGGTGATGGCTATGCAAGAACTCGCCAGAGCGCGGGAGTTGCATTAAGAGAGGAGATAGAAGAAGCTTCACGTTTTGCCTCTCGATTTTTTGACAAAAGTAGTAGCGGGGAGGAGCTGCCACGAATTTGTGCGAACCGTTTTCAAACCACAGATTCGGATCTCGCCCACACAAACCAGGTCGTTCGTCCTTAAAGGGTTGTCGAAAGAGCACTGGGCTTTCCTGAAGGGAGAAAACGCTGACCCCAGGCTGAACACCGCAACTCTTGCCTGTTCCACGAGGGTGTCGGTATACTCGTGTCCCGAAGTTCAGGCAGGCTTCCCATTGCACCTATAGTAGTGCTATGGGCACCATTGCCGACTGGTGCAGGTAAGGTACCTGGATTCCACTCAAAGTCACCCAAGTTCCGAGAGGTTTTCCTTGGTTCCTCGTTAGAGGATAGCAGCAGTAATTTTTCCTCGTGCTAGTGCTATCCCTTTGAATACGAGAAAGGGGATAGGTTATAGGGTCTTTTATACTGTTAGTTTCATAGTTCGGGAAGATATAGGTACGTCAGCACTGATAACCATGAGTGTTTCCTTATGGTAGTTCTCATAGCCGCATAGCTGGCCACGCATTATAATATATATTGATAAATTATATAATGAATATTAATATATATTAAAAAATAATGTATTATAATTCAATTGTGATGGAATTATAATTTTTCATCATATTTATATGATATATGATCATTAATGATGGCAATATTGAACATCTGATTCTGCATATCATTAATTGTACTATGAATAACTTGAATAAATAAATAAAATAGTAAACTCACTGTAAGGAGGACAAGGTACCTGCGATTTTGAAAAAAGTCGAATGATTTTTGAAAAGGAGTTGATCGACGCAGAAGGTCTCACGGTCTCATAGAGGGCGGCCTATATACAGGGGTGGCCAAAAAAAAAGAGACACTTGACTCCACATTTCAGACAGCATTAATCACACTTTGCTAGAATCAAATCGACTGCCCCAACTCAGTATTGAAGAGCACCTTCTAATCTATCTAAACCTTACATGACAGCCTTCTACACCGACGACATCAGAAGATTTTCCCACGGAAACATGGTTCGCGATACGAGCTCAACGGTCGTCGAGGTACCATAGACCATTACGACGTCCCTGAAACGCTGGTCAAAAGTGGTTTTGCATAGTCACAGCTAATGTCTCGAAGCTATTCAACAGTCAATCCATTGAAGAAATTATGAAGCAGCTTCAGGCCGGAGCGATTACGGTAAGCCTCGTTGAGCTCGACGGTGGCGGCAGATGACGTCATATTCTGGAAGACGGCGGGGGCAGTGAAGGAGGGCTGCTTCTGTTTACGGGGGAACACCTAAGGAATATTACGCCGTAAACTTTCATTAACATCGGCACCCTGTGCGACGAAAAGTTCGATGATGTGCGCCATGGGCAAAGTGTCTCTTTTTTTTTGGCCACCCCTACATCCATTGGATAGTTTATATGAAATTAATTGAAGCAGTCGAAGATTCTGTCAACTTATCGATCAAATCGATGTATCGACATAATCAACTCCCGTAAACCAGTGTCGGGTCGGCTCCTATCGTTTACTTTTCAAAAAGTTTTACTACCACGCCTTCCATGGAACCCCCCTTTAGAGCAACTTTTACCCCAAACAATACCGTCTGAGCGAAGGGGGGAAGGAGGTATAACCTTCCGTAAGAAGCGCGAAATTCCTAATTTTACCCATATTTAACTTACATCGTTCGACTACTCCATTTTTAGGGGCAATAATACGCGGCTAGCAACATAGGGTTGACGCCTGACAGTGGGCCGCCCTTAAGTGCCTCTTATGCTTACGTTATAGATGGTTTAAAATGGGGGCGATCCTTTTCGTGACAGGCAAAGCCTTATTACAGTTCCCATTTAGTGAGGGGAGTAGACCTCGTGATATCGAGTGCTCTTTCCGCCTCAGCGCTTCCTCCTTAGCCTTGCACTTGAACGCTAATGATGTGATCAGTCACGTGCTTCTTTCAAAATTCACCATAAAATAATCTCGAAAAAGAAGGTCACTGCCCTGCTTGCCTCGTCGAAAATATAATGGCCGTAAAGCATTCATTGCTCCGGGGAAGACCGGAAAGAACAAAATGCTTAATTAGGAACAACTCTTGAGAACATCGCCCTCAGTGAGAGTCGTGGAAGCGGAATAAAGCCTTTTGGGAATATATACTAACTTTCAGAGGCGAACCCGTACTCAATTCAATGTTTTTACGATACAAAGCCGAACCACACTTGGTCGCCTGTAGTGCATTGGTTTGGCGCAAGCCGTTCTTTCATTCCGCAAGGAAATGACACCTGATTCTGATGGCGGCCGCCGCTTCCCTTAAACAAATCGGTAAAAAAATCGTTGGATATGGAAAAATTGACCCACTGTAAACAGTGACCGACTTGTTGTGCTTCTCACTTTTTTCAGGACAAAGTATGGTGCGCTTCTATTAGAGCATGTGGGAGGGGGGGGGGGGGCAAGCTGGGACGGCTTCCTGGTTTTATAGCGGACACAAGCAACCCAAGGAAAGTAGGGAAGGGAAAATTGGTTGGGGGCAACTATTTCGTATTGCTTTCGTATTTTCTCTTCAAAGCTTGTTCCTCTGAAAAGATTTGGGTTACGGTAGACGGAACTAACTGCTACTCTCTTACTTAAAAACACCTGTTGTTTGTTTTCAATGTGCCAGCTAAAAACAAGCTGCTGTTCGGATGTACTGTTCGGGATGGTACGGTGGGGAGTGCTACTGATACTGGCCTCGTTGGCTTGTGTTGGACAATCGGAAAATTTGGATTGTGAAGAGCTCGGCATGATAAATACCGGATGAAATTCCGCTTTTAAAAAAACTAGCTTCCCCTTTAATACCTCCTGAAGTCCTCAGTCTGAGGCAGCATCATTCTTGTGTTTTTTAAGGTTTGGAAAGTAGTCTGTGCTTGTAGATGTCTGTCTGCGAACGTCTTACCAGTTCCCCTTAGGCATTCGCTTGAAAACTAGCATTTTCATTTTGATCAGCATTCACACAAATATATCTTCGGAACGCAGGAACTTTTGCTATCCTCGATTTTTGCGACTCACTGAGAGTGGAGGACAACGTACCTTTGGAACTGGATTTGAACGTTTTTTCGCCAGATGTCAGCTTTGTTACGCCCCTCCACCTCGGTCCAGAAAACTTTTACAAAGGAGTTGTAAAATTGCTGCAAAGCTTTCCAAAAGTTTAAAAGCTCCTAAGGAAAGCTTTTTGTTTGTTCAATATGTTAAAAGATATCAACTGACTTACCCGCTGCCATTCAAAAATGTGAAGCTCTTGCAGCGCCCACTCACTTCAGTTTCACATTTTGAGTGACATCAGAGTTAGTCAATTGATATTTTTAATGCACTAGCTGAACAAAGCCCACTATGTAGCTTATTTCTTCATAGAAAACTTCAAAAGCTTCATAGATAAATGCATAGTTGACGAATACTTTTTTGTTCTACTCGATGTCCAAGATACCTCAGTGTCTAAATGATTTTCAGGATTTTGCTAGGTATGCGTTTGCTAACGCTTGTTTAAGCAACGTATTCATGGGGTAAATGAATAATTTCAACCTATTTCAGCGCTTGACAGAGCGCTAGTCAACAAAGCTTGTCAAAAAACGTTTATAGCAAAGTTCTAACTGATCAGCGCTCTGTGTGGCAGCGGACTTTTCCGCTCGAAGGGTGGAACCGACGGCCTCTGAAGACGACGATTCAGTCGAAACGTTAGGCCATTAATAAAGGTTCCACCGAACAACCTCGTAAGGCACAAGAAAATTTGTTAAACTTACAACTGACATGCCGAGGTTACAAGAAGAGAGAAGTTGGAGAATGCCTTTCTAAACATGGAATGCCTCTTTCGCAGTAATTCGCGGTAAACACTTCAAAAAGACTTTTGAGTCTTTTCCAAAAGACATTTGCATGAGGCAACAGATCAATATGAGACTTCAGGAGAGAACAGCATTAATAAAAATGTGTAGGCTCAACGAAATCGAGTTAGCCGATTCCACAGAAATTTGTCCGACAATCATATTGCACTCGTGTGTTCTCTTGTATGGACTATGGGTTATAGGAACGTACTAGAAAATGGCTGATTCGCTCCTTACTTTGTTCTTCTACAGTTTACTCCTTTTGCCTATTACCTGTTTTCACGCTTACTCGATATCCTGGTATTGCACAAACCGCCAAGGCAGCGTTCAGGGTTGGCCATCGTACATGCGATTAGGCGATCAGGCGATTAGGCGATGATTTACAGTGGAAGGGTATGTATTGATTAGGCGATTACTCGTGTAAGCGTAGGCAACAAGACGATTAGGCGAGTCAATAATACTCGGCGGAGTAGACGACAAGAGAAAGATACGTATTGATTTGTTGCTCCGCCCGTCGAACGCTCGCCTAATCGCCTAATCGATACGTATCCCTTATAGACTAGTCGCCTAATCGCACGTACTTACGATCGCCAACTCTGAACGCTGCCTAACTAGTGAATCGGTTTTTATGTAATAGACGTGTATGTTTGCCGGTAAAGGTGTTCGTCTGTCCGTCCGCGAAATGAAGTGGTAAGGGAGCTTATGGAATGCACAAACTGCTAACTATACCGGATAGCAGGACTTCAGTTATCATTGTTTTGCAATGGAATGATCGTGATAACACCCCACCCGACTAGATCAACACTTATTGAGCTCACGCTTGTCATTTCACATAGTGCCACAAGGCAGTTGGAGGACAGTGGAGGGAGGAGGGGAGGAGGAGAAGCGAATTCCAACAGATTTCTAGCTCAATTGATTAATGAGATGCATTCTAACGACATGTAATTTCTGTGATGGTGCTCTTTTTTGTGCATGGACATCACCTAAGCGAGGACAGACTACGTAGAGCTCACGCAGGAGAGGGAGATCCCGAGCCGGGTTGCCACGTGACAAATCGGATAGCTAAAAATAAGCTAGCAGGTTTTATGAGGGTGTACGCTGAATCGAGCTGATTTTCAATAGAGACGAATTTGTGTGGAATGTTCTCCTGAAACTGACTTTTGATACGTTCATTAAATCCGTGGGAATAATTGGATTTCGGATTCTTCAATTTCCCCAAGGGTTCCGTCATTGTGCCGTTATCACCACGCGGAAACACTCACAGACTACCACGCGGAAACACTCACAGACTCCGCCTCTCGCCCTCAGCTGATCGTTCCTCCGATTATTGTGCATCGTTTCTGTGTATTATATAATTTATCACATTCATTCATATTTCTTTACTGATTGCATGATGGTGTTTTTACGTACATCTGCGGGTAATTCGTGATGAAGTTGTTGGCCGGGTTGAACGTGCGGAGACAAGACGAAATGCCGGATGGAGACCGAATCTACAACCGGGCTCCTACGCGTGTACAGTAATTGGAATCTCGGGGCGGCGCGGCGTCGCGGTCGAATACGCATAAAATATTCACGATCGATACATGATGCTCCTGTTGTTCTGAGCCTGGTACGTTTCTTCGTGACTATACCCTGGGAACGCTCAATTGCGCAACTAAGTTTGTTTATCGAGTTAACCGCCTTGAACTCTCGTTTGCTCCGAGTTCTTCTGCTACTCAGACGCGAATTAATGTCGGGATCTAAGTGCTAACTCTCAGCTTGGGGGGGGGGCCGCGGGGGCGCCGGGCGCGGGCGGGTACCTGGCGGGTACCTCTGGTCGCCTGGGCTCGACGGCGAGACAGTGTAAACTCGAACATTCCAGCTTTTCACGCATGTCAAGTGACTGCCCCCACCCCCCCCCCCCCCCCTAGGCTGGCTACACTCCCCCTGGCCCACGGATTTCCGAACATGCCAGGCGAGCAGACTGCCGCGCCGCCGCGTGCCCCCCCCAACTAAGTTAGCACCGAGATTTATTAGTATTGCTCACTTTGAAGAAGGCCAGGCGAGAACTCTCAGCGGAGACGCTGGGCCCATAAGCGACACCTCGAGGGAGACAAGGAGGTGACGGAGGCACCAGCCGGTCGGCGATATCTCCCGATGCCGTTGAACGGAAGTCTCAAGTACGAAGCATCAGGGGCCGTAAGGTATGCTTCCCCGAAGGGTTAGGGGACGAAAATCCCTTTAAATTTTCTCTGTCCTGATAAAGGGCCTACATTTAATATATGTGTGTAGCTTAAAGTAAACATGCATTGAAAATAAAGAAACAGTATCGTTCAAAACAAAAAATTTAAAGGGACTTTCGTCCCCGCAAGCATTCGGGGAAGCATACCTTACGGCCCCAGATGAGTCGCTACAGTATGCTCTCGCTCGCTCTGCCTCTCACCCCGACAGCCTCTAACGTACCAATGGAGCGTATTTTCTCTAAGCAGAACCCGCCGAAATAGGGGAACAAAGAAGAAATGGTCAGGGGAGCTTTAGTTCTATTACTCCTACCTCAATTTGTAATTTACCTTGATGGAATACCTTTATTGCTCTCTCTCACTCTCTTACAATCGGAATAAGTGGATCGGATAATATCGTAATGGATTAAGCTCCATACTTCGTAATAATAATAATTTACAGTGATAAAACAGCTACTCAGATTCATATTGAGTGCTGCGGTGATTTTTTGAATGGGTCAGGATGTTAACGACGTCCTCGTCGCTATTTTCTCTATTGTCGTCTGTACTGCTCAGATTGTCCTAGCCGTGGCTGGTCTTTTCGGTCATTCCGTGATTCTATTCGCTACCTATAAGACTAAAGAGATCCAGACCAAGTACGGTGAGCTTTTGGTTACTGTAATTTAACTTCACAATTATAATAATTCATAATTAAATCAACATTATAATTAACATGATCAATTAACATAACTATTCATGTAGCATTACCCTGCTAACAGAGATCGCGTTCATACTTTGCGATTAGGACCGCTTATATTCGTAGATAGTGATCATTCATGGTGCCCGCCTCACTGGTTACTTAAAGTAACAGTCCCAGGAGGGCTTTTACCTTCTACACTAATGGTGTGGAACGATGTCAACAACATGATAAGAAGGGTGATAGAACAAAAAGCTCACTTTGGAAAGCCGCCATAAAAGGACCTGAACGGCTTTCGAAGTGGGCGTGTTTGCTCATTCGGCTGCAATCCCCTCAGCCCACTTCCAACCACGCCCACTTCAAAGTGTTCACCCTCCCTTTCCAGCGGCTTTCCAAGGTGAGTTTTTTGTTCAGTCACACTTCAAGAGCTTTGACTAGGGCTAGCGCATCGTTCCACGCCATTAGTGTCAAAGGTAAAAACCCTGCTGGGACTGTTGCCTCAAACGAACTGCTGGTCAGTAAGGGACTGCAAAGCAGAGGCGAGATGGTGGCAAGTGGCGCCACTTCCCAAAGCCTTTCCCCCTACGGAGTAGTTTAGTAGTTGCTATTACAATTCTGAATGGATGTAGAAAGCGTGGTGCTTTTCTCATCAACGCAGGAAACTTTGTCCATTTTTAACGGACCACTCGCGAAGTTTCCATTCCCCCACACGCTGCCTGAAATCTTCAATCCCGATTCTCCTTGAAATCGCGAGCATAGTACTCGTTTCCTTGAAAAGGCGCTGTAACTTGCCGTACATGAGCCAAGATGCCGGGTTTTTGAGACATCGGCTTGCATCATTTCTGATGGTATCCATTCTTTCAAGGAATTGTAGGGACTCAAAGATAAATTCAATACATGGTTCACAACACAGTCGGAATCAGCACATTTCAGGATTACTTCTCGTTCAACTTTCTGTGACGCATATCATTTGCATCCTAGGACAGCTGTTGAATACTGCATTTATAGGTATGCTTTTTTAATACTTTCGTGTGAAATGACTTTGTCTTCAATTTTAAATTTCTTTGTTTACTCATTCCTTTGCTAGTGTTGAAGTTATTAAAATTCAAATGCTGTTGAATCCCTTCATTTATTCCAGTCTGAAATAGCGGGGGGGGGGAGGAAAGGAGGAGACGATTTTTGCTTTATTCTAGCTACTAGTGCTATAGGGCGGAAGTGGTGTAGTGGGTAAGTGGGGCTGCTTACGAGGTAAGCAAACCAGCCCTTTTGGCGTTTCTGCTGGGGCCGTATGCTGAATGTTGGGGAGGGGATGGGGTCCCCAAGGTCGACGGACTACTTCAACTCGGTCGGTACGATAGGAGAGTATGACGCAAGTGGTGCAGCTGGTCCAGCAGCTCCGCCAAAAGGGCTGGTTTGCTCACCCCAGGACTAAGCCTTGGAGAGGGGACGGACCCGTCCTCTCTTTAAGGCTTAGTTCTGAGGTAAGCACCAAATTGTGGCGGTTCTAAGGACCGAGTTGAAGTGGTCCGTCCACCGTCGGGGACTCCATCCCCCATTCAGCATACGGTCCCAGCAGAAACGCCAAAAGGGCTGGTTTGCTTACTTCGCTTAAGTACCAATGCGCGAATCGGCGGAAACAAACGGGGTGGCTCAATTGCGTCGTCCGGGCCGACCGCCGATTCGAAGTTAATTTGGTTCCAGACGTGTCGGTGCGAGAGAAAATCACTGACTTGTACATTGGCTTCCCTTGGTTAATTGAATATTGGCCGACTCGCACTTCCAAAGTGTCACATACGGTATTTGAGGTGAAGTAGGAATGCGCTGGCGCATCCAAACTCAATTATCAGCAGTTGGATACCTCATCATCTTTATACCAACGCTATTCAATGGCTGAATCCTAAAGATGGCTTAGGCTCAGGGGATCATAGGGAGAGAAAATGTCGCTAGAGGAAGTCATGATGCAACCCTCTGCCTCTACAATTGATGCGACCCCTTCTGATCGATGGTAATAGTAGCACCATCAGACTACTACGCTGAACGCAACTCCCAACTTGCCCCCAAATTCCATTCTCGTCCCTTATTCCCTCTACCATTCTTCTTCTTGGCAATTTTAATACGACAAGTTTTCTGGAAACAGAGTTTTTTATGAACGGACTCACAAGAATGCTGGGTATGAACAAAACTTTTCGCGCGGCCAGACGGCAATAAACAAGAGCACAGTCGCAACTTCACAACAAGTCAGCGATCTTCAAAAAAAATGCCAAAGGCATTCTTGAGTCATTGGTTATATTTTCAGTCGGAGCACCCATATTAAATAGTATTATGTGCTTTCAAATATTCTCCTACTTTCTGGCAACAATGGTGTGGCAGTCGTTGATTGTACTCGTTATATCAGTCAGTCGACCTCTTATGCGCCATTCTTATACCATTGATGTAAGTATCAGAGATACCTTTCGGAAATATGAGAGCGCGTACAGTAAGTTCGAGATAGTTGAATTCCAGATACCGTAAGTGGTCTGTACGGATGTGTGTCGCGGTGAATATTGCGGCTTGTGGCCTGATTTCGACCGCGTACACCCTGATATCGTACATTGCTACTGATGCGAAGGGGAAGCGCCAGTGTAATCTCTATAGTGTGCAGGAACATACTGCCTCCAGCCATGTAGAGTTTGCGTCCTACTGTATCGCCGCTTTACAAATGCTCATTTACCTCACTTGCTATAGTATTATGTACGTGCGAGGTTTGTGTCTTTTATTGCATTCTCATGATATTTCACTAAAGTATAAGGTGTCGCATAAGTTTCTGTAGTTTTTTTGGGCGCTATCGCAAATACAGAGGGACACCCTTTAGAACCAGGCCTAGGAGGGGAAAGAACTGCGAGGAAAATGAAACGAGTTGCGCACGTTGGAATTTCTCCTCTCTAGTCTGAGTCTTCGTTCCGTTTTTACACAAACAAGAATGTTTGTTGAACAATGCACGCGTTAACCAATCAGTCACCAGTCCCGCATATTGCGGATAGCTCCTTTTTTTGATCATAAAGCACCAACATGCAATTCGAATGATAATTTGTGCCTCAGCAAATTTCGGATGGATTTGATGGGATAGGGTGCCTCTGAACACGGTGAACTCATGGTGAAATAGGTGTACGATTGCGGTGCTGACCTTAAGGCCGATGTCAGACTTTGCGAATCGCGCGATTCGCTAGCGTCTGCGGTCGCGTCGCGGCCAGTGAATCACTCAATTGGCTGGTACCGCAACGCGACCGCGGACGCTAGCGAATCGCGCGAATCGCTAGTAGCGAATCGCAAAGTCTGACATCGGCCTTATGCTTGTCTGACATCTACCTGAAAGCGCCTCTCACGGAGAGAGTATGATCTCGAGGACAACATCCATATGCCCAGGCTCTCAGGTACCCGACGGAGGCCGTCGCGCGCCACTGAACGTACTGCATAGTACTTTTCTATTAATTTCTTCTCTTCCTTCTTCCTAGCGTTAGTCCCGCGCAGGTCCGCTGTCTTTGTCAACCGTCGCCGTGTTGTTCTGTCCAGGGCATCTTTAGCCGTGACCCTGAATTTCAGTGAGGTCCTTCTTGATGACGTCTCTCTACCGTTGCTTTCGGGCTCTCGCGGGGGCTAGAATTGCGCTTCACGTATTTCCTTCTTCCCCAATTTTCCTTATTGGGTGGTCTGTGGCCGCCTTAGCACGTGCCCATACCATCGAAGACGCTGTTCCCGCATCTTCAGCTGGACAGGGGCAGTCTGCATGACCGCTCTGACATCCTCATTTCTGACCCTGTCCAGTCGCGTCCAACCACAGGCCCTTCTCAGCATCCTCATCTCAGTCAGAATGAAGTTTGACCAGTGAAAAAATTATGGCAGACTTATGAGAGAATATCCTAATAATTAATTCTGAGCGAAATATCCGTTCTGTCTTTCACTGAAAAACTTTATTTCTAGCAAAAATATTCATGCGTAAAAACAAAAACGTGTGTTTTCGTAACCAGCATCGTAAAACAATGCGTACCATATCTATGTTGGTTGTGATCTACGTCTGCACATGGGTACTGTCTCTCGTGCTGACTAACGTGATGCGTTTTGTGACGGATTCCAAATGGAAACGGTTGATGGGGATGGTCACGGTGAGAAAATAATTATGCCGTTGGTTTCAGAGGTGAAACTCCAGTTCGGGGGGGGGGCACTCCATTGCTATCTTATCCGTAGTACTAGAGAGCAGTTCTTTGGGCTATCGAACACTACGGATAAGATAATAAGTGAACGACTCATTTCGAGCGTACTTTTGATAAGGACCGGTGGATGTCCTACATTCCACACTACCTGCCCACATCCCATCCACTTTTCTGCACAGGTGATCCACCCTGGAGCTCCTGCACCCTTAGCCCTTTGCGGAGGTGTCCTTTCTCCTGGTCCAGGACCGTTCCCTTGGGTCATGGCAGGCGGAAATGTGAAAACGTTTCAGGGTTTCTCACCCATTACACCAATATTTATCAGAAGTCTACTTTAAATGAGTCGATTACGTGTCGTGAGCCCTCTAATCCTTATCTTGAGTATTGGAGAAAAAATGGAGTGGCCCCCCCGAACTGGAGTTTCACCGTTTCAGAAATAATTTATAAAAATTTAATAAATTTATTGGATAAATTTAATAAAATTATTTCAGAGCGTGCTACAAATGATGTGTTTTGCTCAGACATTCTACGTGTGCTATCAAAGAAGCTCCGAATATCGCAACACTTTTCGCCGATTGTTTAAATCAATTGATTTACTGGGGAAAATTAAAGGCCACATCAAGGCTACAGAAATCCCGCTTGTCATCCTGAAAAACCACCTCAATTTAAAACTGTTTCCTTTGTCACGGCAATATGATGTAAATGCGTTGTAGACTTTGAGCTCCATAGCAGATCGGATTCACAGTTGGTGCCTGCAACCATGTAACAACAGCTAGTCTCGCTCTTGAAAGCGTGCCAGTACCACCATCAGGGAGGGGGGGGGGCGCAAAAAAAGAGCCACACTTTCTCAGCTTCAAAACGGAGCTACAACTGCCTAAAAAGCGATGGCAGATGACGTCATAGTGAGGGCGGTGAGGGCAGTGAAGGAGGGCCTGCTTCTACTTATGGAGGGACATCTAAGGAATATTCGCCGTAAACTTCATCAACACGGCACCCTGTGCGACGAAAAGTTTGATGATGTGCGCCATGGGCAAAGTGACTATTTTTTGCCCCCCCCCCCTCCGTGTATACAGCGGTGCCCTCCAGCCGCAAGTGAGGTACTCCATCCTTCATGATAAAAAAAAACGCTACAGAGCAGCACTATTTGCCCAGATTGTACATAAGTTCGCATTTCAGCCCTGTTATTATAGCATTTGCTAACTCTGTGAGATCTGATTAACATGTGAGAAATTGGTACTGGTAAAATATGATTATGTACTTTGGTTAGGTGCTTTCACCAAAATAGATTATGTATATATTTTTATTGAATGCTTTCATGAACAATAAATGAATATGATGGTATGCTCCATGTGTTCCTTTGAATGCCCAAAGTGTACGTTTTGTGAAGTATCGTGAAAATTTTTATCAAAATGAGTGAGATTCAATAGAGGAGCACGGCCATTGTACGAACCCAACACGGCTCGACAAAGGGGGTAGATATCACCTACAGCAAGGATCAGCTTTGAGCGTCTGCTACGCGTAGACGTCATAGGAAGGGACTTATGGATGGGACCACTAAAAGCCATCCTTTACGCTGACGACGGCGAAGTGGTAGCATAGGAGGAAAGAAGTTCAGTGTAATGTGTAGAAGTGCTGGTTGAAATCGGTCCCGAAAACTAAGCTCCAGAGCCCTGACGTTAGTGCACAACCAGTCAGATTCGGAAGCAGGGTCAACCCTACGTTGTTACTAGTAAACACGGGGGGTCGTACCTGGTTGAGTTTATAGGAGGGGGGTCGTATCCGCTTCAGTCGCGTGAAATACATGTGAGTTTGTGGTGAAAGTGGAGTTTTCACGAGTAGTAGGCTAGGTGAGTTGGGAGCGCATGGGAGAGAAATTCGCCGTTTCAGCGCGCGTATATACCCCCCCCCCCTCGTCCCCCCGCCTCGCTTGACGGCATTTTTGGAGGAAAAAGTGGGCGGAGTTTCGTGGGTTGAGTGGTACCAGAATTATTATACGAAGTTATAGAGATAGGATGATGGTGGGTCGAGGTGGTCGAGGTGTCGAAAAGGGGGTCGTATCAAGTCCACCTTGGGGGAGGGGGGTCGTAAAATTTTTTGAAAAAGTAACAACGATAGGACCGACCCTGTTCGTGAGATCCAAACTCGCCGGAAGGACGTCCAGAGAGCCACGAAGGAGTGGGGAAAAGGAATTTTGACATCTTGAGAGAAAACTGGACGTTGACAAAGCAGCGAAGGCCGGGATGATGCGGCGTAGATGAGATTGATGCAGCCCAGGCCGAGTCAAATGTGCG
>MU893340.1:0-11939 GCA_036418205.1 Ostertagia ostertagi
GCAAGCATTCTACTGGCAGGCTGGCTTTACCTTTACCGGAAACTTACGCACCTGCTAGTCGATTAGCACCTGAACTGCATAACGCTCCACACTATCAGGGCGACTCCCATAAGCGGTAGCTTTAGCCTTGGCTGAGGCGAATCCATGCCGGAAAGCTGTTATACCGAAATATCGTTGAAAATCCCAAAGGAATTCTTGTTGGCTTTCTCGACTTGTTTCTAGAACATTTCAAGTTTCTGTGAATTTTTGGAAATCTTTTAGAATAAAACTTTCGGTTCTCTTTGTGTTGTGAACTTCACGAGGAAAATTAGGGTCAAAAGTAGGAAAATAACCGGCCTTAAACAAACTCTCGGCCAATGCTTTTCTCATTGAGCAACCGTAATCGCGTTAGGTTATGGTAGCCATACAATCAATTTTCTCCTTGAGAGCACATTTTCGTTCAATGTGTCGTTGATGTCTTGTCGTTCTTGTGTGCGTATAGCGGATAATGAATAATGAATAACCCTTGACCCTAGGGAGCAACATATGGCAACCTGCCGTCGCTCCGCGCTCAGCTTTGCACGCTCGCCAAATCAACCGCACAAAGGGTTTTGGTGCCATCGACACAGATCACAACGAGTCTCTGGACCAAATTGTTTTCAATGGTGGAGAAATATTGCTAAATTAATGGCACGGATTTGTGTTGTCGCATAAATAGGCTTGGAACAGGTGCAGAAAAATCTAGAAAAAGTTCTTCTGAGAAAATCGCGCAAACTTGAAAAAGCATATGCCGGCTCTTGGAAGGTGTGGAAGCAATGCCAAGATTTGAACCAGGCGCTCATCAACGGAAATCCGGTGAATATGTGGCTCACCGGTGCCAAATCTTTTTTTTGGATGTGCCACGCATTTTACTTCCATTTGTGCTTGCAGCAGCCTTTGAATAGGAGTTCGACTATGAATTTACGTGCGGGACACAAGTCGCGTCATTAGGGCTTCCATTCTGCAGTCTTTTGGGTTGGAGCATAACATCGTAGCGCTTGCACTTTTCATTTCTTCACACAAACATTCAAAGCAAAAAAATAAAACGAATCAGTGATGTTAACTTGGTCATTATTTACAATTTTGATTGCATTTCGCAGGAGTATTTATTATTCTTGATTTGTGAATATGAATGAATAAATATGGAATGGATGAATGGTGAAATTTGAGCGAAAAAGGTGGGGTTAAATCAAGGTTCGATATAGAACAAGCGATTTAAAAGAACTTCAGTTGGCAGTGGTTGCTTAAAAACGGGAATAGCAAGCTGTCGAAGCACAGATTTCGCCACGGAGTTTCTCCGACTTCGAAGGCTCTATTACAATCAGTTTAGCCTACAATGCCCGATGAAAAGGACAACGACGGTTTTGTAGAGGAGAAGATACTTAGCAAATAGTAGCGAAGAGGGTTTTCGTTGATGCTTGTACGATTGAATTTATACGCTCTACAACGCTACGATATTGCGCTACAACTCATTATTTCAACCTCTCCTCCCAACCACTCCCCTACCAGAGGTTTGGTAAGCTTTTGGGAGGCCTGTCAAATAGCTGTCATTGTTCCCATCGTCATATGACCTAGTGAGCTAGCGAAAATTGACAACCACCTAGCTGCTTATTGTGCCAATTGCAATGCACCTTGACATATCTGTCTGGTAATTTTTGCCGATTTTTTGTCGCACTTCTGTTTCCGACCCAATCCGCCTTACAAATGCAACACGCCGCTCACAAATTTTCCCTATTCGGGTTTCTTCCGTTTCCTATCAGGATGGCAGTTTTGATGGACACCTTACGATTGTAAATGCTTGTTTTGACCTTGTCCTTAATCACCTCTTAAGGTGTTGATGGCTCTGCCGGTGCCTGCGTATGAACAGACAAACCGCCCAGCACTGCTATACCAAATCGGGAGAAGGCTGGAGACGAGACAGTATGCTAAACGCGACATGAAGTAGACACCCCTCACCTACGACTGCTGCCCAGCATGGGAGTGTGGCCGCAGTCGACTTGCTTTGGCGCCGAATTTAAAGATTTTACCTTCCTCTTGAAGAAACCTCCATACAACCCAGTACCCCCACCCCCTACAGCCCTGGGGCCCCATGGTACTTGCCCGCT
Source organism: Ostertagia ostertagi (assembly GCA_036418205.1). Lineage (NCBI taxonomy): Eukaryota > Metazoa > Nematoda > Chromadorea > Rhabditida > Trichostrongylidae > Ostertagia > Ostertagia ostertagi. The sequence goes on from MU893340.1 coordinate 2,124, forward strand.
CAACACTTTCCACCTAGGCTGATTTTACAGCATTCGATTCTACGTTGGACCATCCCCTTATCCACCAAACCCTACTGTTATCTCACAGCGGGCTGTCAACTCTGAACAGCAGCCAGTAAGGAGCTAATTACTTTTCAGAACCATTGTCGCGCACATCCGTACTGCTTATTTTAGTCTCTGCAACAGTTCCACCCTGCTTATGAACAGGAGCAGTTCGTTTAATTTTGTCGCGCAAGTAGTTCTGATGCAGCAGCAGAGTCAGGCATATTTAGTCAAACAGAGGCCAATTTCGGGACTCTGATGTTATGAAGTAGTGGTGGTGTACGAAAAAATGCTGAATGACGGGCTAGCTAATAGCTGTGCTTTGCCTTCCAACGGTTGAATTAATCTATCACCCCCTCCCCTCCTTCTTTGCTCGACGTCGACTAGGAGGTTTAAGGCGGAGTCGGAGGTTTGGAAAACTTCTCATCAGCGATTGAAGTCTTGGAAATTTTGAGGTTGTCACAAGAGAATTTTATCCTGACCTTAATAATGGCAGTGCAATTCCCTAGATCCTCTATAAATTCAGTTAATAGAAGGCCATTGTAGTACGGCGCAATCCAGCAGATAGAGGAAGCGAGCCAAAACAACGCACGGGTTGTGACTACCAGCGAAAACGAAATGTGGATCAATAATCATCCAACAAGTGTGAGAGATCGGTAATACAAAGAAAACAGTGTGACAAAAGGTGAATAGTACATGTGGTAAATATGTTATTAACTGTATAGCTTGAAATTCAAAAAAAGTGAGACATTAACATGAAGAGAAAAAGTACAATACAGAAGCGATCAATGAAATCAGAGTGATGCCAGTCGATGAATTACAGAATTCGAAGTTGCAAGTGTAACATTGACCAGTTCCACCTTGTGCTTGGCAATTCGACTGAATTTATTTTCATAATCTTCACATCTTTTAGTATGCGACACCATTTCTGAAAAGCTCTTCTCTAGAAGGAGCCTGTTGACTTCCTGTTGGCTTTACTAGGCTCATGAAAATTCCAAAAGGGCAGAGAACGAGCGAAACAACAGTAACGAGCGAAGTCATGGAGAATCAACAGATCCTCCATTAGGATGACCAAATGTCAACGTTCCTTCGATGCGGGGCGGGCTTAGCAGCAGTAGATCTTTGGAAAGGGTGGGCAGAGGAATTGGCAGAGCTGGTGTTGGGATATCGGCAGCTGTGATTTACTGGTGAAAGTTCAGAATTTTTCCAGGAATATTTGAGAAATTTTAGAATTTCCGACAAGCTTTTTTGCGTCGACTCAATGAAAAGGAGGGGCGGTTGAATGAGAAGTCACAATTTGTTGAAGCCCTCAACCAGGTTCCCATCGCCAATTCCATCTCTATCTTCTGGCTTAGCCATCTACTATTTAGCTTCCAGCGGAGTAAGCTCAACATCGGGTTAACCAATCGGCAACCAAATTCTGTACTGAATATGACAGCAGCCGTTTGCGCAAATCTGCAGAATAGTGAAATGCATGGCGCATTCGAATTGACTTTTTCAACCCAACTTTTTCAAAGCTATCCCTATTCTTTCACTGAATCAACAAATGTCAAGATCAACGACCAACCTGTAACGTCTGACAGGCGACCGGTGGATTTGCTGGATCATTGCATCCTTTGTAGATTTGCTCTTCTGAAATATGTTTCCAAAAGATTCTATAGTATACGAAACGGCAAAGAAAAGTTATGTTTGAGCCTAAAAATCTTCTGGGACATCACTCCAGGAAGAAATCACTGAGGCAACAGCTCGAGTTGATTTCTTCATCTGGTTTGCCCTCCGTTTCTTACTCTTTTCTTCTTTTTCAAAACTTAAAAATTCCTTCGAGCGCTTATCTGTGGACGGGCAACAAAACGCTTTCCGTATAGAAAACCCACGTCCACGTATTCTGCAGACAAACTTCATGCACGACATAATGTTGGCCGGACATTGTTGGCTGACAAGCCCTTGAATGGTGTTCATCACATTGCATTGCAAAGCATCTGAAACTTGAAATTATTAGATTGGATTTTCTAAATTTGATTTTCTGAATTTGAATTTTGGAGTTAATTTACACATGGAAAAATTACAAAGAAAAATACCGAAAGTTGAATTGTTTTGCTATCTACTATAGCCCAGTTATGGTGAAGGATGACCTAGCTGGTGGAGTGACCGTTCAGTGACCCATATTCTTTCAGAAATCAGACCGAGTTCCAATCCCGACTAAGGCCAAAGTGCTTGCCCATCTCTGAATTTTGCCACAACTACTGAACCGGCTCAACGTGTTGCTCACGCAGGAAACTCTCCATAGTCATCGTGAAACTTTGCCTCAAGACTTCAACGGCGATTTCCGGAACAAGGGCCCACGATTTGGAACCACGATTACGGTGACATTAGTGCTAAGACCAAACGCCAGGAAGCAAAACATTGCCACTGACCATCTCCAGAATCCTCCCTGCCGCTCACTTCCAAACTGTAAGGGCTCACTCTTTTGAATGTGTCCTGCCTCCCCTAAGCGAATGAGCACCAGAAACGCCCAAGCACAAGTGACTTCAGAGAGGTAGCAGACCTCAACAGAACCTAATCAAAAATATTTGGCTTTTTACCCCCTCCCCTCTCCTCTCAATAGGTCTCACAAAGCATCTCTTCCCAAAAAATGCTTTTTGAATGCGGAGTGGGAACAAGGCCTCCATACATTGGTCTAAAAACGATGAAACGAGCCCATTGGCAGGAGAAGCCGTTCTGAGTGTATTGACGTATCGAATAGCGAGTCTACCAGAAGTACCGATGAAGTGCTAAAATAACGATGCTGAGCGTGAGACGTTTCATCTGGAAAATGGCCAGGTTGGTGACGTTGTCAGGCAACAGATGATCGTGAAGAAAGAGGAATCACCAATGAATGGATGGGTTGCTAGGAGAGCAAACACGACTGTGATGCTTCACCTTCACACACCGGACACGCGACCATGACCGTCAATGAAAGTTCGAACGGGTGACCTGTACGATTGCTGGCAAAAGCAGTTGTCACCGATGCGATAGCCAGATTGTATGAGCCCCTTCACTTCTACCTAAGTGTGTACCAATGTAAAAGTCGTACCTAACCTAGAAAAACAAATGCACTAAACCTATTTAGACCATGGCTTCTCTTCTTATAAAACCCTGATACCGACTTTAATAATGATGATTTTCTAGGAAGTAGCTTTCCCTCGAAGGACCGTTTCTGAGGCTCTGCAAGCCATGACCTTCCTTTAGGTCCGTCCGTCGATTCCATAAAATTTCAGGACTTCCATAGACGGCCAAACACCTCTTCGTCCTCACGTTCTTGAAGAACTTTAGGGAAACGACAAAAAAAAAAAAAAAGAAAATGTAAAATAGAGTGGAAAAATGACGAAAATGGAAATATATAGGTTTGATCCATAATTTCTGGCCGAATTTCAACACTTTGATTTTTTCAAGTTTTATCTTTCCTAAAGAACAATTGATCAAAAACATAACCACCATCATAATCACTGATATGCACCCACTTGCTAGGGAACGAATGGATGCATTCCTCCCAGAACGAGAGAAGCTGTGAGATGAAAAGCTCGAAGAGGTTCGCTCGCGCAAGCTACGAGTCCTGCTAATTAGCTGTTCTGGCATGCACTAGTACTCGAGGCAGGCGGGCCTCATTGAAACGCTGGGTCTGTGATGTGAGTTGTAACCTTGCAGGCTCCTATGCCTTTGCGCATAGGTGCTATTGAGCCAATAGCTTGGTGCCGATCAGTAGCAAAGACTGGGGCAAACATGGCAGCTGATCTTGCCGACCGCGCTTCTTGCAAGGTTCTTCTTAAAATTGTCGCAAGGCAATGTGGATAGGTTTGGCTGTATCTATTCGATTACTACTTAATTATCCGGGCATCAACCTGGTTCAACCTAGCATACCATAATCTGCATTTACCCCCATTCTTGAACCCAGAAGCGCTAAAATACGTTGACACACGACTGACCTGATGGTGAGCTCGTCTTGAACTTGCTCCATCCGATGCACAATGAGTCAGACTGTCACGCTGAGCTTGTTTGTGGGTAGTTTTGACTAGTCGACAGTGACTACACCAAGACGAAATACTTTATCCAGTACAACCTAAAACATGGGTCATTGAACTAGTAAAAGTCTAGTAAACAACAACATTAATTGTACTGTAAGTGTTTTTATACACGTGTTGTACTGTAAGTGAAAGTTGTGTCATCCACGACAAGGTGATGTTATGAAAAGGAAAAATCCAAAAATAGTTTTGTGCTCAATCATTTTTAATATTATCTCCAACAATTTACTTCATGTTGATTTCGAAGTGGCGTCATTACGCCTCAACGTTTCTTGATTGAAATTTGTATAGTGCCTTCTCGAAATTCATTTGACTTCCACCACTAATAAGCCGGAAAACTTATGCATGAACAGGCGTGAAACGTTGACGCCCGCGCCGATTTTGGCGCATGTCACACATGTGTCACTGGCCGTATTGCGTACGTGCATATTCGGACTTCGGATTTGCACAATCCCATATGTATGACATTTTGTGCGTTTTCGTTGCGGAACCCGCATAGCCGATCCATTGGAACGGCTGTGAGAACTTTCGCATTCGTTATACGAATCATAAGTCTTTTTTTCATTTTGCTTCTGTCGTACGTATTTTTCGGAGCCTTTCTGAATACCGTCATTATAGTAACACATTTTGGACAATGCAGGCAGACTGGCGCGAGATTCCACGCAACTTACTAGTCTTTTATTGTTTGGCAACGCCAATCAGTTACTCCGCTAAGGGCGTACTCCGCTGCGAGTTTGGCTGCTTTATTGCACGAACAGAGGCTAAGCAAGTTCCCTCAAAATGACTCGCTATTTCAAAGCATCATAAATTTGTTGAAATTGAAGTTGTCGACATGCTTTACGAATTCGCGAGACTAACATAAGTACCGAAAAGGTTCGTTGTGGGACAAGAATTCAGATGGCACACCGGCGATGCCACGCGGGCTGCACACTCTGTCTACGTGCTCGCGGACCATTGGCCAGCTGGATCATTCCTTGTTTCTTATTCTCCCCTCTCTCTTCCTCCTCACTCTCATAACCAAAGCAAAAATAACTGAATGAAGCACAGCAGTAGAAGTGAATATAAACCAACACGAATACAAAAATACATGTTTCCATGGAATAATCAGTAAATACCTTTAACTTCCTCTACAGCGAAAGCAAGTATAATTGGCCTTTCCATTACTAAAACACGTTCTTTCGATCGAAATTTTACCACTACACCCTGACTTATACGCAGAGAATATTGCTGAAATAGTTATAAGCCACTCATGTTTTGCATAGTTATCGCTCAAAATTTACGGATAAGAGATGTGGCAGCGGCGCCAAAAAATCGCGCCTGTCTCATGTGGCCAAAATGCCGAAACGCGCTATAGTCGTGTTAATTGATATTTTACCTTCCTCTAATTCATTCGTTGTATCAGTTATCATCCGCTGAAATCTATCCTGCTATGTATAATTCGCTAAGTATGTCGTGTGTATACTCGATATCCAAGAGTTGGGGTGGGCGTGTCACCGGAAGTGACGTGCACTTGATAGCTATGTGGATAAGCTGCTTCCAACATACATCGCTGGATATCAGCAAAGCATGCTGGCAACAGCTTATCCACGCAACTTCTATCAAGTGCACGTCACTTCCGGTGACACGCCTACCCCAACTTTCGGATATCGACTGTATGTCTGTGTGCTCTGCTTGTCACGAAATTCATAGCTTGCTTCGCTGCAGCCATGGAAGGCTGCACCTTGAGTACCAGTTTGGCTTCGTTCGCCACCGCGCGCATGTCAAAATAGGCTCCGGTAAACTGAGCATCGTGGGGCTCTTGTATTAAAGGACGAATTCACGATGAAAAAGCAACCCATTTCAAATTAACCTAGGGATGGTGAGTGGTACACGAAAGAAGGAAGAACCATGAGAAACGGCCCAGAACCCGAGAAATGGGACCCCTTCCTTGCCCGTTGATTTGAGCATTGATGCGACTCTCATCGCTGTGCCCTCTTCAACACTACGCTCTCTCAGCTATCTAATCACTCGCCACGTATTGAACTACGGCGAGTGATCAGATGATCGGTGGGCGGAGATCGCCGGACCCGCCAGCTTTGAGGCATGATAGGTCGCCGAGGTCAAATTTTTCCATGCGAATTGCGCGTCAGTTCGCACCCTCAGGAGGTCCGTGGGTCCCTCAACTAGGTCAGTTTCCCTTTCTTCGACCTTCATTCTAATCGTGAATTCCTCCTTTAAGCAACACGCATGCATAAAATGCATTCGACTAATGTTATCAATGAAGGGTTATTACGGTGCTGGTAGTTATGTCGTATCCCCATAGGTCAATAACTATAAATGTGCATCATTTTCCGAAAAGAAACACGATCTAGCGGCCGATTACGCTTGGAATAAGCACAGTTACTTTGGCTGCTTTAGCTTCCCTACAATTACCATGCCTCGGACGTTATAGTGGTTCAGCAGTTCAACAGTTTCTTATACCTCTGACATGGGAACATAAACACTGATACTGATTGATAGGTGTACGCTAGATTGTAGCGATTGGAGGATGGTGTCTTCATTGTGCATACAAGCATATCGAGTGGTTGGCTTCAGGTACGTAATCATTCATCCTTTTAGCTCGAGGCGGTACCACAATGTCCCCTTGAACAAGCAGCTCGAGTTGATCCACAGTTGACCGACGGCACAACGCAAAACGCGAACAGTGGACCAGTTAGTAGTGCCAGGATGGCAAGGACGGCGTACGGTCATGCCTTCAACACTTTCAACAAGCACTTGTTGTCTAAATTCTCGTCCATGTTGGGCACTTCACGCTAGCCGTCACGCCACTTGCAAATTCACCAGAGGAAAGATTTGATACATACATCGTAAAGGATACCGATTTTGAAGGTCATGATTTGACCAATCTTACGGGGCCAATGCCAGCTATTGCTGCATGCAATGTTCACTGTAATGATAAGATATGTGGCCACAGTTGTATAAAGAAGGTAGAGGTATTACTCCGCAAGTAATCATTTCGCAAGAGCTGATGAACAACAATTCAACTTCTCGCGAAGGGTGAAGCTCTCGGTGGTGCATAAACCGTTTTGCTTATGCAAAGAGAGTGCTAAGTAACAAATGGAATAGAAATAATCTTGAAAGCCTACGTGAGTGCTCTGCGCCGCGGTGCTTCAATTTTCAAGCCGATCTGTGCTGTATATACCATAAAAATGATCCCCTGCCTCGGTCACTTTCGTTCCTTCAATGCTCATGATAAGCAGCAGCATGGGCACGCGCTAGCATATTAGACCTTCTGTTGGTAGGTGCACTTAAAGGCAAAGTTCGGGCTCAGACCCACCTAATAAGCCCTTAAAGTGGCTAGAAGTGCATGGGACGCAACTGCAGGCGACTCGCCAAGTTCCCGCATCGAAATGCGTCACTAAGGCGCTAGGGGCCAAGGACTTTGACACGCTCCACCTGTTGCGACACGCTCCGCCCACCGCTCGATATTTTGTCTGCGTCGCAATGCTGATCTGCTATGCTCTCTCTTCTCGGACTTCTCTACCGCTCTCCGCGCTCACATTATCTCTCATCTCCCTGCCGGCCTTTTGAACTTCTCCGCAGCGTAGAGCAAAAGGCTCGTATTTCCTGTGTATTTCACGATTTTTTTCCTTTTTTCTCCACTGGCGGTCCACCTCCCACCCCTACATCACATTTGAGTAGAATTACCTCATCAGTTTAAGCTTGAATCTTGCCTTAATGATGATGATGAATGACCAAAAATGATAGAGACTGATAACGGCTGATACGTGGCGTCAGAATGTGAATGTGATCCAATTGCTTGGGCCGTTCGCGACGACAGTGGGACATTATGCTCAAGTGTTTATAGGACTCCGATGGAAACTAAGAAAATGGTCGGTCTTCTTCTCCCTAGCAAAAGTCCCGACTAGAGCATTTTAACAGAGCCCTTCTTGATCACGTTTCTCCACCTAATCTTTGAGGCTCCTCGCGGTCGCATGCCTTGCGGCCCACAAAATCGAAGGCGGACTTATCACTGTCCGGTACACCTACCCTTTGAGCATTCTGGAGCACGTTCGATCGATTGCAGAGGATTCCAGTGGACTCCCTCCATTTCATCCATGCAGCGTTGACCCGAGCCTTCACCGCCTGATCCACACTACCGTCGGCTGCCAGATCGCTCCCAAGGTATCGGAAGTCCTCCACTCTTTCGATGGTCTCACCATGGCCGTCCACGATCGGCTCTGCACCCTCTTCGGAGCTCAGGAACTTGGTCTTCTTGACATTCAGCCGGAGCCCACCTTCTGCCAGGACTTTCTGCCATTTCTGCACCTTGGCCTGAAGTTCTTCTCTGCTATCTCATATCAGGGCAATGTCGTCAGCGTCGAGAGTCTTCAATGGCCTCTTCCATGGGCCCCTCCACCAGGACATCTAGGGTTAGGGGGAAGAGGAAGATGCTTAAAGCTGATCCCATGCTGTGACGTCTACCCCTTCTGTCAAGTTGTGCGGAGTCCGTGTTGCTACTTTAGCCCCACTGCACATATCCTTTACCAGACAGGCCAAGTATTCTAGCACGTTTCTCTCTCTATGCCCCTTTCAGATCACTGGTCGCAGTGGACGGTCGAAGGCTTTCTCCGGATCGAGGGAGGCTACGTAGAGGCGTTTCTCTATCCTTCTCCATACTTACCTGGCGAACAAGGTACCCGTTGTGGATTTCTCAGTTATGTGGTACTCTCCGAGCGCCTTCGATGTCTTAGCTGCCACCCCATCTGGATCAGCTGTCTTCCCAACGTTTACCTTTCCTACATACTTTCGACATACTTTCATCGTTCACAGCCAAATTGGACCGGCCGTTGCCTGTGCGTGGAGTGTCGTTATAGGGGAATCCTCGTTCAGAAGGGCACTGAAGTACTCTTCCCACCTCCTCTTGACTTCGGCTGGCTTCCTCAGGATGGCACCGTTGCTGCTCTTTTACACTCTTCACCACCCTGATGTCTTGAGTAGCCCGATGCCGGGCTTTGGCCAGTCTGAAGACGAACTTCTCTGCGTTTCTGCTTTCCAACTTCTCGTACAAGGCGTCCATTTCCGTGTTCTTTGCCTTGGCGACGGCAGCCTTAGCGAGCCTCTTGCAACTCTTGTAGGCAGCGAGTCTTCTGCCAGCGCTTGTATGCTTCCTTCTTCTGCTTCACGACTCGCTGGACCTCCTCGTTCCAGAACCACGCTGCCTTGTCTCCTCTGAATCCACCTCGCGTCTCGCCCAGTACCTCCTTGGCACATCGCAGGATGGTCTCAGCCGCGTTGCCCCAAGTCCGCTGTATTGGCCCGTTAGGATCTGGGAGACCAACTTCCATTATCCTTCGCTTGAGGTCACCCTTCTCCGCTTGGTGCAGCTTCCACCACCGGATTCTCCTCTCGGTTCTTACCCTTGTCTTCTTGGGGAGGTCTATGGCAATGTCTGCCAGGAGGGGCCTGTGCTGGGGAGCCAGATCTTCAGGAGAACCTTGATATCCTTCACAGTTCTTGAGGGATGAGCACATGGTCGATTTCCGTCTGTCTCCCTCCACTGCTGTAGGTTACCTTCTGAGTCTCCCTTTTCGCGAAGAACGTGCTGCAGATTGCCAGATCGTGGGCTGTAGCCAGGTCCAGGACCCTCTCTCCCTCAGCGTTCCTCGTTCCTATCCCTCTACCTCCGTGCACCCTTTCCAGGCCTCTTCTGTCACTGCCGACGTGACCATTCAGA
>MU893341.1:0-12321 GCA_036418205.1 Ostertagia ostertagi
CGTGCAGGGATGAATTTAATGTTAAACTTTTCTAGTCGCAAATCGTTGAAAATCCCCAAAACAATGAACGAAGCCAAGGGAAGCGGAGGGAGAGCGAAATTTAGTTTCCAGGACAAAAACTACCCGATGACGCATGCAGAAACAGATTGGCAGAAAGGGACAGACCTCGGGCCACACAATTGCCTAACACCATAGGGCAAATTCAACATGTGCACTATTCATGTATCGCGTGCGTATCGATCTTTCGCTGACAGCTGAGCCCTCACATATGTGGATGAGAAATGAGCGTAATTAGAGGGTGGAAATTGAATGGATGGCGTAGAAGAAGATTGGCTCACATGAGGCTGAGTTTGGGGCATGAGTTAGGCATGAAAATCACTAGTCCCGGAATATTTCTCCAACGACACTGAAGAAAGAAGACAGCCGGGCCCGCCCACTTCTGTGAGTGCCCCAGTAAATGAGTGACAAGCTTTGACGACTGGCAGAGGAAGGCATGGAGCAGGCTGGCTCGGGGGCGACAATTGGACCAGCTAGCCCGAGCCATGCATGCGCTGTCAATTGCAGCCAATGACTAATCTGGCATAATCCACCATCCGAGAGTATTGTTATCCTTCACACGCCGCTCGCCCGCCGCTCTCTCTCGGTTATTCTTTTGCTCCGGCGGCGTCCCGAAGGCGATTTGTTGCCAGCAAGCAGCTGTCATCCACTTTCTCGCAATCATGTCGCATTATGCAGGATTGAGCATGTCTCGGACCTCACGAACGTTACTACTCTTGCGAAGAAAGATCGCGCCATGCTCGTGAAACACTTGCACTTTCCCCATGGATGACAAGCCTTGACCTCTGGCATTGAAATGCTTTGGGGAAATGTTCCATGTCTTTGCAAAGACCAACGACTTGTCGGCGCGTCGGGACTAAGCGCGATGGGGTTAGCGTTTTTACATTTTATTATTTTTATTTATGTATTCATTTATTTATTTTGTTGTCTTCTAAGGTTGAGTTTGGAGTTTTCCCGTGGGTGACAATGCTTGTGGTCAGGCACAGAAATTTTTGGAAAATATTCCGTGATTTTGCGATACATTCGGACTAGCGAGTTGTCGGCGCATCGGTTACGCGTGGCGGGACTAGTTTATTTGCATGGATTATTATTTTTATTTATGTATTTATGTAGCTGTTTATTTATTTATTCGTTCGTTCTTTCACTTTATTTATTTATTTATTTGTTTATCTATCTATCTGTAGTTACACTGCTGTAAAATGTTGCCTGAAATGAGGTAGTAATGATCTGCATGCTTGCTTTATTAAAATAATAATAATAATAATAATAATAATAATAATAATAATAATAATAATAATAATAATAATAATAATAATAATAATAATAATAATAATAATAATAATAATAATAATAATAATAATAATAATAATAATAATAATAATAATAATAATAATAATAATAATAATAATAATAATAATAATAATAATAATAATAAAATAATAAGCGAATAAATTCGTATAATGTATGCTATACGAAGTTAATTTCGGAAGGAAAAGGAGAAAAGGTAAAGAACGGAAAAGGAAGCTAAGAGAGGCAACGAAGGCGTTTCCGCGCTATTTTGTTTAACTCATGGGTGAGACGCTTTCATTAAAAGTTACGGCGGGTTTGGTTTTCATTCACTTGAATGAAGATATGCTTCCAAGGTTCAGGTTAATCTCGGGTAGGCCAAGAGAGGCTGCTGGACTCGAAAGGCTTTCAAGATGTTCGACAAACACCAACATCTCTCTTCGTAGGACCTCAACATTGGTTTAATTATGATGTTATTCTTCTGCCAACAAGGGTTGTTAGGTGAGCCATCATTCGTGGCCTGACGTTTCGACGAGATCGTCTTCCTCAAAGGAACGTGGCTCAAGTTTGAGATTTGCTCTCAACCTTAAAATTGTCCCAAAATTCTGCCAGGCCTGGCTAAGGACGCCATTTACCGAATTGCTTCTATGTCTTTATGTTTATTAATCTTCAATAGTAAGAAGCAGGGCATTGGGTCGATAAAGAAGCGGACGGTCATGTTGTTTTGGAAGAATTTTGAGTTAGTAGATGACACCCTTGGGTGAGGCCCTCCACGATTTAAAACTCCACTATCTAGATGTGCCCACTTGCTTACAGACTAAACTCCCCATCTCGATGTGCCGGCCTCCGCTAGGATGGTCCTACTCTCTCCGTTTTGCAACATACTGAGAGGCTACAGACCGCAGGGATCTTTAACCGAGCCTTTTCAAGTCGACAGATAAAAGCGAATGAGTTTCAAAGGTTAAGGTAAAAACGTATGTGGACGGCTACTCATAGGTTATGCTGCTATCCTTTTGAAAAAAGATGAGGTGTTGAAAATTTTAATTCTGAAAAAATAAAAAATAGTAAATAATAAAAGGATAAAGCATTTGCCGTTGATCAATCCCTTTTGGGATGCGGCACGCATTCTACTTCCATTTGTACATTCGTAGTGGCGTTTGAATGCGATGTGGCCTATACAATGACTTGCGGGGCCAGCCGATGTACAAGTCAGTGTTTTTATCCTCCCAGACAAGTCTGGTACCAATTAACCGACCCCGGAGGGATGGAAGGCTTGGTTGGCCCGGGCGACTCACGACCCAGGATTTGATCCCCGGACCGCTCGCGTGGTAAGCGTGCCACTTGCCACTACACCACTTCCGCCCTGTTAAGATATACAAATAATTTTAATTACATGTATTACAGTGAATGAGAAAAAAATCAGCAAAAATTTCAAAAGAAATTAAAACATCAGAGAATGATATTCGAAGCCTAATTCAAGGCGAAGTTGTCAAGAAGTTCTGAAAATGAGCAGTTGTAATAGGTAGGTGGTTTCTTGACAGCAAGGATAATCCGATCGCCGCCTCTGTCTAAAGTCGAAATTCGTACTATGCACACTAGCAGCTGCGTCCCTGCTCCCCTTTGCTGAGGGCTTTCTTCAAAAATGAGCAGAAAAATGCAAAATGTCAGATTTTAACTGGAACAGCTGTTCACCAGTGGAGTGAAAATGCGAAAAACTTCGTGTTTTCTCACAACAGCTGTAGTCAGCGTGCTATAGGCTGGTGTAGTCGAGCAAGCTGACCAAGGTGCAATGGAAGGGGAGAATTGACGGGAGTGGACAGCAGCGATGGATGGAGGGAGGGCTGATGGCGAACAATTCAAGTGAAATGATGAGAGGACGTATCGTGGACGCAGCAGCACTCTATCTAATCCCATCGAACATCTGCCGTTTGTCGGGCCGTTCCACCCACGACGTCGATGACTTCCGCCGTGACCGGATGGAATCGCTTCGGCTCTTTCAGACCACAACCATCTCAATCTCGGATTACTTTACCAGATTGCTAATCATCTAGACATTCAGCGGGGCTGGGCTTCTATGAGCGCGAGGGAGGTTCCATTTCTATGGAAACACTTCCTCAAGCCAAGGATCATGAGATTTCAATTTTCCTCGCTTTGATCGATGGCCTTTGGATTAGTTTGCTTGCTTTTCAATGGCACAGCAGAGGAAAAGCGAAGCGAGTAGGGCTGCCAGCAAGTTATATATCCTATGGACTATCTATAAAATGGAAAATTTAAATTAAATTGTGAAAATGACAGTCGACAGTTTCTGAAGGAGGCAAAGCCTACTCGAATCGGCGGGTTCACATAGCCAATTACGGCAATTAGTGGAGGGACGATTCCGGCAATTACGCTGCTGACTTAGTGGCTTTGATATCGGAAAGGTCAATTCCTAGCGGCCTCCTAAGAAAAAACGTTCACAGTAGCCAAGCTCACGAGCGTTATTGTCCTTTAACGGGCAGGATTCCGACGGCTGGATGTAGTCGATGGTCCAATAAAACAGCAGCAGTGATAGCCAGTGAGTGCTGGAGCTTCTACTATAGCACTCCCTTCAAAAAGGCTCTGGAGAAAACTCAACAACGGGGAGAAAAATGCTATTCTAAACAATCTAAGGTGCATTACTCCTCGCATTCCACTAGGACCACTGCTTTCGTCCCATACTTGCTTTCGGTAAAGCCTAACATTGCTTTAAAGCCTTTTTCGAAACTTATACACAACCAAACTGTTTTATTCTTCTGTGCCAATTGACGTTAATAATTAGAACATTTATTAACTGGCCTGATATCCCGACTTTTTCGCCTTCTTCAGAAGTCCGTAGATTCCCCAACCCCCCTAGCATTTCCGACGTCGTGTTAGGAAACGGGAGTGAGCTAATGATCCGCAGTACTGGTATTAACTTTGGTGAGTTCTTTACCGTAGTGGATGGTTCGAGGTGTTTCTCAATAGGATACCTGGAGGCTAATACACAGCGTTTTATGATTAATTCGCCGTGCCGCTTCTATTGATCTCAGAATATGGATCTTTTAAGGGTCATTGAAGGAGAGGTGAGCAAACCAGCCCTTCTGGCGTTACTGCTGGGGCCGTATGCTTTAGTGTTGGGGAGAGGATGGGGTCTCCGAGGTCGACGGGCCACCTCAACTGGGTAGATAGCGGTACGGAGAGTGGGACGCAAGTGGTGCATACCAGGTTCCAGCAGACTCCACAGAAGGGCTTCTTCGCCTAACTCAGGTACTAACCTGGCCAGACGGACGACCTCTATTCCGTCGCTCTAGTTTAATAGGCTTGGTCCTGAGTAAAGCATGCCAAATTGAGACGGTCTTAAAGACCGAGTTGAAAGGAGTTTCGTCGAAGCGGTCCGAGAGCTCCCATCCTCTCCTCAAGGCATATAGGCATCACGGCAGCAGAAAACGCCAAAAGAGCTGGCTGGATTTGCGTGCGGTCCGACGAAAAAAAGAAGGTCGGAAAGAACCCCAACGGCCGGTATGTGAACTGCTGTGTTCAACCAAAAGGCGTGAGAGCAGCAACTGAGATAGTGTGAGCACGTGCTGAGAAATGACAGAATCGTTCGATGAGAAACGCGCTGCAGTCTAGAGCATAAGGCAAAGCCAACAACGGGCCCTTAAAGGAGGTGCGAGACTATGGACCACGAACATGTGCCTGCAACTGAGAAGTCCGCGGCACAGCGCAGAAAGTGAGCTACACCAAGGAAGGAGAAGTCCATTGGCCTCCACAACACAACAAACACAGGGCGTGATAGGAGGAATATTTCACTCTCGCGAGCCATATTAACAAATCTTAAGAGATTATTCATTTTTTCCATCAGAAGAAAAATGTCATAAAAGCCTTCTAACGGAAGACATAAGGGAATTTTCCTGCGGAATTTGGTGCACGATTCGAGCTCAACGAAGTCCTTGAGGGGTCGTGGTCCATAACGACTTTATCTAAAACGCTGTTCAGAGGAGGTTTTGCGTACTCAAAGCTTCTGTCCGTGAGAAATATACACCAATTAAGGTTAACCGATTAAAAGAAATTAATGTGTTTTCAGTTCGGAGCGATTACTGTTTGGCATTTCTTGATGAGGCAGTTTGACGAGTCATATTGTGGAGACGGTGGGGAAGAGTGCGATGAGGGCCTACTTTTGCTTACGGAGGACAGCTATGGAATATTTTGCTGTAAAACTTTCACAACGACGGCACCTGGTGCAACGAAAGGTTTGACGATGTTGTGCCCGGGTGGAGCGCAACTCTTATTTCTTTGCGCCCACTTCCCCTGTTAGAGGCACTAGCTTGGTGCCATGACATAAGAATTAATGGATATTGTTGGCACGAGATTGACATTAGAGGCCAGAAGAAGAAGACTAAGATGCAGTGGAGGGGCAATGGCCGGAGGCGTCTCCAAATTCTCCATTTCTATAGCAAAAACAAACGAAATTCGCGATATCCAAAACGTGAGGCCGGTTTTACTCGCGACAAAAACTTGTCGAGGCATGGGCCCTACTCACAAGGAATGACCCTCAGGTCGCCATGGCCATTCCATATGAGATGTATACCCGTTTATGCATTTGATTACGCTGATTTCAAATCTGCATTCCAAATCTGCTAAGCGATTCTGTGAACGGAGTTATGAAGCCGAAAAGCGCAGCGGAAGCAGAGTGGCTCTTGAGCAAGGACCTCCGAGTTTTTTTAACCAATGGGGTATACATCTCATATGAAAATGGCCTGGAATAGCCATGGCGACCTGAGGGACATTCCTTGTCAGCTCCATAGCATTACATACTTCATTACGATTTTTGAATAAATTTCAAAGGGAATATGAATCCATGGCGCAGGCAAGAAGCCAACCAGTGTTCAGCAGTCAAAGTTCTAATAAAAAGTCCTCACAGGGTAGGGCTGGTAAGCAAGCAAGAGGGAAAATCCTGCAGGTGTGCGACATTGCTTGCAACTCAGTATAAAATGTGGAGATATTGTTACAGAAAAAAGTGAATTACGGGGTTGGTAATCTTTAATTTATGTGTTTATTTAATTACAACCTCAGGTGAGCAACAGGCAAACGAAGAATAACTTTAGTAGGATGGCAATTAAAAACGTGAGAATATCTTAAAATTTTAAAGCAGCAATAGAAAATTACCACAAAGTTGGACGGGTCTAGAAGCTACTACGTTGCCAGGAGCGGGCATCCAGCTCCCGAAAATGGAAGCTGAGGGCCCGGCTGAGCGCCCCAACCCTGTGCGAGAGTGATGATAGTTTAGAGAGTCGAAAGGCCAGAGTTGACAGTTTTAATAATAATCCGGATGGGAAAGAGTGGTGACAGTAGCGGGCGAGGGCTAATTGATCATGCGCCTATTGATATTTTGGAACGGTGCGTGAATTGCACACTTGAATATGAGCTGTTTTGATAAATGGTGAGAAAGTAAACAAATATAATTTAGATTTATTTAACCGTATAGCAACTTAGCGGAGGGAAGGTGGAGCAACGACCAGAGGAATTGTTGCCACACAGGATGGCCATGGATCGAATTCCGCTTGGCTCGACCCGACCTCACCCTTTTTACTGGTAGAAAAGTTGTATGGCAGAATGGAATCACTAAAAGCTCAGCTAGCCAGAGCCAAAGCTCAGCTAGTCATACTGTTTATGTTCAAACAACTCCGCAAATTTGTATTAATGTTGCAAGCGTGGCGTGTCGTCAAGCCGTCCAACTCTTATTTTCTCTGGACTATTCTGAGTTACACTAAGTGTGACCGGCCATTTATTTTCATAACAGCTCGAAACGAGGTGGCAAGCTGGGGGAAGTACAGTTCTCCTTCTGAGGTCAAGTAACCAGAGCTGCGCGATCATTGAAACCTAAGCTTATGCTTGCGGCTTCGGCTTAGACTTAGTTACACAGGCTACCTTGCTTACACAATACCTTCTTCTTGAGCCCATGACTGGGCCTAGGCTTAGTCCTAAGCTTGGAGCAAATGAATAGTGACTCAATTTTAGGTTATCTGACCTGAGATGGAGCACCGCAACGCACCCGGCAGCTGAACACGACTCAGTCCTAAAGTTAAGCCCGTATGGGCCGCATGAGCCACCAGCCGACTGATTCAAAGCCATGGATCCGTCGGCTGGTGACAGCTCCGTCTGAAGACGAGAAGCAGCGTTGAATCCCGAAAGAAATCGAATCCGTATCGCATTTTTATCGTGTTAGGGTCTCATCCCCCGTCGATCGTTGCATAATTTTATCCCTTATAGGCCAGCGATTGAGCTTACAAGAATTAAGCGACGTACATATCATTTCCAAATGGTGGAGGAGAAGAAAGGAAAAGCGCACATCCGCTGTTACCAGCCCCTGTTTGGATGCGCCACGCATCCCACTTCCACTCAAAATCGTGTTGGCGTTATATGTAAATCTGGTTTGTCCCATGGAGTCCCACGAGGCCTGTTGGTTAACAAGTCAGTTTTTTATGTTCTCAGACAAGTAGGGCCCCATAAGGGAACCTTAGGGAGGGAGTCGTGAACAGTGCCATCTGCCCGTTGCACCAATACCGCCTTTGTGCCTAGTGTTTTTGCACAAAAAATCTCAATCGCGACGATAAATTTATTTGAAAGTTCTAACCAGAACTGGAAGTGCTTGTACTATTCACTTCACTTTCCCAAAACGATTCCCCGTCAAATCAAAGCATCACAAATCACAACAAAATGCTCAATTCAGTGGTTTAAACTAAAGACAGCGTGATTATCGATGCAGCAGTTCCATGCCCTTCCTATGGGCTTGTCGTTATTGAATTTTCATTCATTACATTTACTTTCATCATAACATGAACACTATTCAGAGTGAGGGATTGTGGCTGGTGCGACACGCTAGCGGGACCTATGGACCTTTCAATTCCCACTGGAACTTTGAAGGACACCCGGTGAGTTGATCCGTCAGAATGCAAGTAAGAAGAGTGAGACCCATTTACGACCAACATGTTCCAAGCGTATATAAGCGCGGGAACATTGCATAAAGGCGTGACGACTCAGCGAAACGAGGCGCTAATTGCCTCTAAAACTGCTATAAGGCTATAGTAATAGCGCGATACGAATAGACATTCATTTCCAAATGGACGAGGCCATCAGCCCCAGAATGGCGCCGCAACCGTATACCCGCTGCACCTTGACCGCAACGCTGTCTTGGATTCACGCAACATTTTTTGGGCTCTATAGTTACAGCTCTTGTTTAGCACCTTACTTAAAGGAATCTTCCACGGACCATGGACCAGTGGGCGGGACCGGAAGTTTTTGTGACGAAATGCATGGTAGGTACGGATCCACGTGTCGAACGCACGAACGTGAACAGGATTCACTTCAAACCTTCCCATGAACGTGGATCCGTACCTACCATGCATTTCGTCGCAAAACCACTTCCGGTCCCGCCCACTGGTCCATGGTCCGTGGAAGATTCCTTTAAGACTATGTTGAAGTTTCATGGAAATATGAAAGCCTTTTCTGAGCACAGATCAAAGCCGTCATCCTTTCGAGGTTAGCTATTGTTTTCGGCTTCACATGCGGATTCGAGAGATGGTTTATCAAGGGCGAGATGCAGGCTACCGTACAATGTCCTATTCTGCGCGCTAGACGAAGGGCTTTTCAATATGTATGGACCACTTTCAAGATTGCTTTACCATGTATGAAAGTGTCAGCACAATTTCTGGTATGAGAGCGAAACACGGAAAATGAATTAAAAATGTGAATCGAAAGAAAAGGTTGCAAGCATGGCTACGAGGCCATTAATAGCGCTGAAGGAAAGTTGTAGAGAGGTGTTATAGATGTTGACCAAGTGAACGACCTGATAAGATATCAGTCGACTTGCTGTTCACCCTTCATGAGTTGTCATGATGTAATAAAGGTTCTTGTGGGAATAATAGGGAAATGAAATAGGGTACGGACCATTTATTCATAAGTTTCGTAACATAGTGGACACAAAATTGAATTCACAACAAACTATGTAATCATGTTGAGCACGATATTGCAACTCTGATCGATCAAGGCAGGTCTAGTGGTATTAGGTTACACCGAAGTTTAAACAACTTCGATCTTTTGATGTGGCTTTTGGCAGA
This sequence comes from Ostertagia ostertagi, assembly GCA_036418205.1. Lineage (NCBI taxonomy): Eukaryota > Metazoa > Nematoda > Chromadorea > Rhabditida > Trichostrongylidae > Ostertagia > Ostertagia ostertagi. Next base: position 9,459 of record MU893341.1, read on the forward strand.
CTAACTTCAAAGACACACCCTTCGAGAAGCTTGGTGGGAGCAGTTTCTTCAGTGAGAAAAATAGAGCTGTCCACCAAAGTCACCTCCCGTTTTGCCGGCCAAAATAGAGCCACAAAGGCGCTAGGACCTTTCCAAGACCGCCGCTTTAACTGCTTTCATTTTCCCTAATTTGCGCGTGCGGATATCTCCGTGTGCTCTGTTACCTATCCTCTCTCCCTTCGCACCCATTGTCTCAATGCCATAGAATAACCAATTTACAAAATCAGTAAGCCTTCGATTTCGGCGTTCTCTACGGAATATTCTCTACCGACCACCCCGACTTTCATTGTTTGTATGCAAGAATCGCATCAATTGTTATTCTTAAGAGGAATGAGACGCCTTCGTGACTTACCTAGTATGCGTAGTATGCGGTAAGGATCAGTTGCTGTACAAAACAAAAGTTGAAAATTACAAGAAAGCTTGCCAATTTCCATACCTTTCCTACTTTTTCAAAGTTAGTAGAAGTTAGCAACTTTTCAATTTCTTAGTTGTTACTTTTGGCAGTTGTCTATTGAGTGATATGAATTATGGCCAGGAAAGATCTCGCTCCAACGCTAATTCACGGGTTTTGTAGTGAAAAATTCGAATTTTTCGAGATTCTTCCGAGTTTCAACTTAACTGGGCGAGTGAGATAGCTGGGCTTGAAAACAGTTACCAACTATTTGACGCAAACAAAGTCCCTCCAATTTCCGCAAGGGTTTCTCATTATTTTGGCATGCCCATTGTATTGGGCTTTCTGATATTGGGACTCATCATAAGACCACCTTTATTAATGTTAAAAGGTAGGATTCAGAGAAAATGTTTCCCTTTGTATTGGGCATAATTAAAATTTGCTCCGTATATAAGTCTGGGAAGACTGGAAATTGCCTCAAACCTAGTAAAAACAGGTTGGAGCGACCTGATTTCTGCAAATAAGACGGATGAATTAATGTGTTTGTCGACAATAAAATTTTTCGAGGTTTCCACTTCTTTTTTAGAACAACAACTGCAGCAAAAACAATAAATCACATAACGTCCGTCTTCAATTTCTACGCTACGCGTCATAATTGTTTTAGCTTCCAGGCAAACCCTCGTAGCTGCGGAGGCGCGATTTCTAAATACAGCTGGTTTGAGATGGCTCATTGGTCGGATGCGGCGCGCACAACCTTTACACCGCCCAAGACGCTACGCGGTCCGCCATAATAGCCAGCGACGTGCGAAGTTTTCATCGGGAACATACCGTATTGCCGATACGTCTTCGGGTGGACATAAAACAATAGACGGTGACTCAGGCAGTTTGAATAGAACTGTTTAGATGGTGTCCTCTCCGATTCCCCCTTTATCCAAGCACTATGCCAGACTCAAACCGAAGTCGATCGTATCGAATGATAAAAGGCAGGCGCCCGGGAATAAAACCTGTGACAAGATCACTTCGTAGTGATGATGAGCTGTGAGGCGACCTGAAAGTGAAGGAAGGCTAACGAAAATCTTTGAAAAGCGCGAATTAGAGTCTTAAGCTTTAATAAGGGTCGGATGCGATAGCGGTGCTTAGGACAGGCGATCAAGGGAGGCAAAACACGAAATCACGAGAGAAGATCACGTCCTTCGCGAGAGCTAATCCCTATATTAATGCGGTGGGTGGGAAGCGTTGCAACGGGGTCGATGGTTGCAGGCCCGTAAGGATTAGCGCCCTAACCGCGCAATTTTTGCGACGAAGCTGGAGTGATCTAGGTAGGTACGGACCTTACAATTTCCCTCGCGGTATCCTTCCTACAAGTCGGGCTAATCCCGGGGTTTGCCTTCAAGGTGCCTTCATTAAAAATTATGCCTAATATGTCTCTGAATTCATTTTAATGTCACATGAAAAATGCGAAGCCAATTACAGGTGGATCCTTGTTTAGAAAGGATGTCTACCTTGACATACAGATGAGGGGTTTCCTTTTTCTGGTTTCTCATGCCACACTAAAAAACGCGTTTTATCTTGCAAGCATTCTGCTAGCCAGCTGGCTTTACTTGTAATGAAAACTTATGCACCTGCTAGTCGATCAACATCCTGAATTGCATAGAGATCCACTCTATCGGTGCGACTCCCATAAGGGTAGCTTCAGCCTTGGCTAAAGCAAATCCATGCTTGAAAAGTTGTTACTTTGAAATATTGGAAATTTTTGAAGAAACTGTTGTTGATTTTTTGACTTGTTTTTAGAATATTTGAAGTTTCTCCACATTTTTGAAATTCTTTTGGAATAGAATCTTTGATTCTCTATATGCTATAAACTTTATGAGTTAAAAGTAGGGTCAAAAGTGGGGAAATAACCGTAAACTCTCGGCCAATGCATTTTCTCATGGAGGAACCGTAATCGCGTTAGGTTATGGTAGCCATACAATCAATTTTCTCCTTGAGAGCACATTTTCGTTCAATGTGTCGTTGATGTCTTGTCGTTCTTGTGTGCGTATAGCGGATAATGAATAATGAATAACCCTTGACCCTAGGGAGCAACATATGGCAACCTGCCGTCGCTCCGCGCTCAGCTTTGCACGCTCGCCAAATCAACCGCACAAAGGGTTTTGGTGCCATCGACACAGATCACAACGAGTCTCTCTGGACCGAATTCCTTTCAATGGTGGAGAAAAATCGCTGAAGCAATGGCACGGATTTGTGTTGTCGCATAAATAGGCGTGGAGAAGGTTCAGAAAAATCTAGAAAAATTCTTTTGGGAAAATCGTACAAAGTTTAAAAAAAGCTTCTCAATTTTTTACTGCAGAAAGGCTGTACGCGCCTGACCACAATGGCATAGGCCGGTTCCTGGAAGCTGTGGAAGCAATGCCAATATTTGAACTTGTCACT
>MU893342.1:0-16372 GCA_036418205.1 Ostertagia ostertagi
TCGAGCGGGCGCCAGCAACGTCTCCATTCGTCCTGTCGCGTGCTAGAGTGGTCCAGTGGATCCTCCGCTCGAGGGACACGGAGTCCTTCATTCCTTTCGTTCAAAGCTTTCGTGAAGAAGTCTGACCATCGGGCCGGCGGTCGTCCAGGTGTTCGTTTGACGTCCCGAGGGATCCAGTCGGTAACCGCTCTGGTCCAACGGTCATCGCAAAATCGCATGACGTGTCCGGCACCCTTATCTTCAGTACTTGTCAAAAATCAATTGGTGAGCTTTTTTGCGGGCTTCTCCCCAATTATCGCTGAATTTTCTCCGAATTCGCAACCGATATTTTTTTAGATCTTCTAACCAACAGAAAATAAATATATCAACTCCACCTAAAACAGGGAGTGAAATAATTATAGAATTAATCGAGTTTATCAAAAGCAGGACAAAAGAACGTAGTTAGTTTATTCAAATCAAATGACGTATAACCCCACAGAACGATCAACTACACAGGAATTTCTGTCAAAAAAAAAACCGAAAATTTGGGGCCTGTTCGAAGAAAGGTTGAAGGATTCTTCACCACCAAGGGTCGAGGCCATGAATGACGCCATATTAGACCAGTCAATATGTCAGGGACTGGAGAGAGCTCTTGGCAATGTGCGAGGCTTGCTTAATTGAGTGGCGTATTGATCTGTGGGGTTATCTATTATTGTATTTGAATAAACTGTCTACGTGATTTCTCACCCGCTGTCAACAAACTTGAATTACCTATACTTTTTTGGAGGAAGAGTTTACTTAAAAAGTTGGTTTGGACATGAGGGTAGAGATGGTCAGTGAAGGAGAAATGAAGGAAAAATCTTCTTGGAACGGCCCGAAACCCGAAAAATGGGACCCCTTCCATGCCCGCTGATTTGCGCATTGATGCAACTCTCATTGCTGTGCAATCTTCTGTCTCTCTGCTATCTAATCACTCGCCACGTATAGACCTGCGGCGAGTGATCAGATAGTCGGTGGGCGTAGCCCTGCCAAATGCGCCAAGAGTGCTGCCGATGCGAGGTCAAATCAATGTCATTTACGGCGTCGCGTCAGTACCCTCAAGGAGCGGTCCGCCTGTCTCCCAATATGCCAATGTCAACTTTTTGGCCCTCGTTCCTTCCGTGAATTCCTTTTCTGAGTCCCAATTAAGCTGAGAACTAATATTCTCTCTGTGGGTTAGAAATCACTTAATCACTGGTGCGACTTTGGAAAACTCAGTGAATCTTCTCGTCAAACAGGAAACCCTAAAAACCGCTGATCAATTGTTTTCTGGCAGCTACTGTATGTAGCTCCCGGTGGGTTGGACTGAGAAGGCTGTTCCAGAGAGGAAAATTGTTGGCCGGAAGACCGTCGCTACCCTTCCCTCCTTCCTTCAGATAACAGCAAACATTCTCACTGCTACAGTTTAGCCTAACCCCGTCTCCCTTTCTTTTCCCTTGCCGAATTTTCACTTCGTTGTTTGATCTGGTCTACTCGTCCTCAGCGATAGCTGCAGTCAGAGGCCACTGTACGAACGGGCTAAATGTGCCACCGATAGCTGCTTCTAGCTGAAACATAGCTCGCTTGTGTGATGGTGGTGATGGTGCTATTGTGAGCGAATGGAGGGGTGGGAAGCGAGTAGAACAGGTTGATGTAAATTTTATGGTAGAACCTGCACTCGGAGATGAGCCATTAGTTGCAAGGTGTGTGCAATATAATGGTTGAAAAAGTGGCTAAACGCTCATGCAATTGCAGGAGGCTATTTCCCACGACGATTACGGTACCCATTAAAATTATCTGTGAATGTTGGGGTGGCTTGGGCAAATTCAATCAAGGTCCTTGGGCCCTCAGTGTTTGAAAGTTATGACATGCCTAGGCGGCCAATTCAGGATTTGGTGCGCGGACCAGTGTTGGCTACGCTGCTTACCTCCATACCACTTCCACCCCGGTTCATGGTAAAGGTCTGAGTAGTCCTGTAACGACTGCAACCGCGGTCCCACTCCAAATTTGTGGCATAATCTGACCATAAACGTCTAGTTGTGGATAGCCGTTCTTTGTGTTCTTTCCTTTCATGCATTACGCTATCCAGGAGAACTGAATAATTCACTTATTGCGTCCTGCAAAGGGCACACTTTCTGTTTGCTGAATTGTTCGAATATTGCTCTTTTGAATCAGCCAGGGGTGCGTTTTGACTACTATAAATAGACGCTCTTTTTTAGCTCTTTAGTCCGATTCAAAATGTCTTTGCGATGGTGGAAAGCTTCGAAAGAGATCATAGTGGTGGTCGGTTATTGGAGACTGACAGATTAGCCGAGGGTTTTGATCAAAGCAGATTTGCATGTTATTGCTGAGGAGGTCGCGTCTGAATGAGGCGTGACCAACAAGGGATTCCCTAGTACACAGGTGAAGAAGTCGAAGAGAAGACTAATTGTGCCAAACTCGACTCTTCTTCTTCCCCCTAGCGCAGTCGAGGGTCCGGTGTCTTTGTCAGTCGTCGCCACTTCGCTCTGTCCAGGGCATCTCTGCTGTGGCCGTGATTTCACTTAGGTCCTTCTTGATTACGTCCTTCCACCTCTTCTTTGGGGCACCTCGCGGTCGCTTGCCTTGCGCTTCGAAGTCCATTGCTTTCCTTATTGGGTGGTCCTGTGGCCTCCTTAGCACGTGCCCATACCATCGCAGACGCTGTTCCCGTACCTTCAGCTGGACAGGGGCAGTCTGCATGCATGACCGCTCTGACCTCCTCGTTCCTGACCCTGTCCAGTCGCGTCCACGGTGCCAAACTCGACTGTGAGGGCAAAATCACTAACTTGTACATACCACTACTTGTACCCCGCAAGTCATTGTATAGGCTATACTGCATTCAAAATGGTAATACTGTTCTGATTGAGACAGAATGTGTAGCGCTTGTAGAAAGATCAACTGCCAATGCTTCATTTTTGTTCTTGTTATCATTGTTCGATGATTTGCTTCTTTTGCTCATCAGAGAATATTTCAGTCGACTGCGCTGAGCATTTGTTCGATGACGTGCCAGCTGGCAGCGAACCTCCAGAAGCACATGATCTTCGAGTTGAGGCGTTTGCAAAGGCGATGGCCCGACAAGAACGTCATCAGCTACACGTCGATATCTCGTGGCAAATGCCACCAAGAAGTTAGTTTCTTAAAGCTGCCCTTTCTCTAGCCTTCATTCGAAATATTCATCTCGTATAACTCATTACATAGTCCCTTCATAAAGTTACACAATAGAGGCTTAAATTCTACAGAATTGGAGCCATGTGCTCCATGTTCGTACAGGCAACCGATGAAAATCTTCGGTTCTGTTTTTCATTCGAGTTCTTATCGGTATTCAAACAACGCAGCCAGCTTCTTCTATTTCCGGACCCGTTATCGGAAGAGGACCTGGCAGAGAAGGGGTCGGAAACAGGGTCAATCGTCCGTTCGCACTATTCGAACGAGGGGCATTTGTGATTTTGTGAAGGATGGCAGGGGGTTGCATACGGGGTTGGAAAATCTTAACCATCTTAGGGGTGGAAAGGGGTTGCTTCTGACGATTCTCGGCGAATGTTTCACGAAAGTAGCGTGAATTATAATGGGCAGAGTTGGTCGTTTCGTACTGGTCTCAGAATAATAACACTTTCGTCTAAATTGCAGTGGTGAGCTGGCGGTTCAATGGTAGAGGGAGGCGGAAAGAATTCGTTATGTCAAGACATTTCAAAACTTATGGGTGAAGATGGGCCTCATCAAGGCTCCTCAGAGGGGAGAGGGTCACAAAATTTGCAAAGTGGCTAACGCTACGGTTGTCCCTCGTCGGTAGATCCTTAGAGGCTCGAGGGTGGGGCTCACTTCGCTCTGAGCTGCAGCTCACCCTTTCCTTGCATTACCTCCAACCACTTCGAACGCTAGCGTACCAAGACGTTTTTCCAGTATCTAGAAATAATCAGACCAAATTCGAGATAAAATCTTTTCCCGAAGTTTCCAATTTAGGCACTCATTGATATTTGTCCGTGCCCAAGAGCGATTTTTCGGCACAGCAGAACGAAAATGTTTCAGCCTGATTTTTGAGTGAAAAACCAAGAAAATGCCATCCACAAAATGAAATAAAAGTCACAAGAAAAGAATAATTGTAAGAAAGTGTGGAATAATATATATCATTGCAAATTATAAAATAAAATTGTCTAACAAAAAGATAAATATTGTAATAAAAGGGTAAAAAATTCGGGTTTGCATTCGAGGAAATTCATCCGCTACGTGCTTTCAGCTAGAAATTAATGGTACCGACACGTGCTTTGTATTCAATGTTTCCGATTCCGGCGTTACAGAAGATTCAGTCTCGGTCAGTGGATTTTTCTTTATTTTTACTCTTTATTTTTATAATAAGCTCCCTCGAAATCACCAGAAAAGCGACTTCAATCTTAGCACAATTGCAAAAAAATCTAGATCCAGGCGTTTAGATTGCTATACACTTTTTTGTTTTGGCTTTTCTAATACAGTTCAGATACAAAAAATGAAATTTTTTATATTCAGGATTATATTTTATTTTTTATTTGTTTTTGAGTTTTATTTCTTTTCCTTTTCTTCTCACATCGCTTGACCCGCTTGTTATTAGTATTCATTTCAAAAGATTCTTCACAGTGTACCAGGTTTACATTTCTATACTTATAATATACAAATTTGAGTTCTGTTTAATTTCTTCTACTTTACTACTTCTCAAGGTTTCTTCAGCATTCTATGAGAAGGGGCTGCTACATTTGATAGAAACGTTCTCCTTTTAAGTATTCCCCTCATTCATTCCCATAGTTTAGCACGCTTTTAGGCATGATTTCTAATCCCAGTCACTTTATCGGGAAAATTTAACGCATTAAGAAAGGCCTTTTTTCGCTGCGTGGCCAAAAACAGGCAATTAATTAGGAAACGCTGTCGTGCTCCCCAGCCGCTCGCGTCATTTTGTAGGAAAAAACTGGGAGGTGTTGACTGCGTCTCAGAACTCCAAATTCTGTAGAAACAGCCATAGGCTGTAGGCGAGTGGTATAATAGACTAGATTGTGCACCCGGTTTAATCTAGATATATTTGGAAAGGCTCGCCTTTTCTTTCCCAGTAACTACCCCATAACGATTGAGCCACCCAAAGGGGTGAAGCGCAGCAGAGGTGGGGAGACAGGAGGCCGAATCTGAACCTGAATTATCACAATGATATTCCTGTCAATGTTCTAGAATATGAACAAATTCACCCAGTCTTATTTCACCGACTAATTCGCGAAGATTCAATTATTAATGATAATAATAATAAAATAATAACAATTCTTATTAGGGCTTACGGCTCGAAACTCGTACACATAAAACTGTGGCAGAGATCCCCAGACAGTAGAGAACGCCAGGAAAGTTTTAAACATGGAGCCTCTGAGTCCTATGCCTCCAATAATAATAATAATAATAATAATAATAATAATAATAATAATAATAATAATAATAATAATAATAATAATAATAATAATAATAATAATAATAATAATAATAATAATAATAATAATAATAATAATAATAATAATAATAATAATAATAATAATAATAATAATAATAATAATAATAATAATAATAATAATAATAATAATAATAATAATAATAATAATAATAATAATAATAATAATAATAATAATAATAATAATAATAATAATAATAATAATAATAATAATGTTAGTTTATAATTCAGAAAAACAAATTGTTTATTAATTAATTTCAGCCGCGTTTTCATTTCACTTCTGAGAGTTTGTTCGAGTTCTCCAAGAGCTACCGTATTACACTCTACAGTTTGCCAAAGTCAAAGAATAGGACGTCGGCAGTGGTGAAGGAGTCGCGAATGCCAATCGACCCCGGTGAGAAAGTATCACTTTGATTTCAGAGGACATAGCGTTTCCAAGGATCGGAATTTGATAATGCTTTATCTAAGTCGTTCTCTGTACCCACCATGTCTTTCTTTTGAGAATCGGGCTTCATTAAAGGCGCACCTCATAGTCAAGTTGGTGGTTATTCCTCTAGAATATTAAGGGCATGCCCCAGGATCACATTGGTATGGCTCCTGCACACAAATGCAATCTTACTGGTGCGAAATGGACTTACAGTAAGAAAAAAGGAAAAGAATCCGTCGAAAACGCTTAGGTTAAGGGCTCACTCACCTTCCTAATCGGCTGTGCTAAGGGAATGAGAGACTAAGCGCGGAGAGGAGAGTATGAGGGCGAGAGAGCGCTACAGATGAGAGAGCGCCAGACAACAGCCTGATAAGAGAAAAAAATCTGCAGCTTCAGCAGCTTACTTTGCAAGGCCCCAAGCGCCGGTTGTTTCCGTGCGGAGAAAACTACGTTTGTGATTGTCCCCTGGGGGTCTACACCATAGACCGAAGGAAAACGCTCACACGGCCTCTGCCTGGGTTGTTCCTTACTGATGTAATTATGGACCGCTCAGTCGTCTCTCGTCGAACTCGGCGGCCTCGACCGGTCCCTCTCAATACCACCCTCTTTTTAGCTATGGTTTCAGCGCCTTACATGTCTTACCCCCTCCCTCTTGGTATGTCACTGGCTCCCCGTCCATGCCCCCCGAGCAGTCCCTACCTATACCCCGCCTCACATCTTCCTTTCTTCACGTAGGCAGTCCTCGATCTCTTCAATCACCCTCTGCATTTCCTCTTTAGAAAAGGTTGAAAGAAATCGTCAAAATGCCACGAAAACACTGTGTCGCTCTACGCTGGGAAATTGTTCAAGAAGCAGTACCTTTCAAAAAAAACTAATCCTGGTAGTTCCATAGCCACAATATTGAACTTTTGTCACTTTTTCTACTAATCTCCACAAAGCATCTTCCCAAAAAAGGCTTTCGCAACCTGGAGAGCTTTTTGTTTACAAGAGAAAATCGTTTTTCATAGCTGACCACAGCTCGTGGTTGAGCGGGAGGGGCAAGAGGGTAAACGTCTTTGTCATAGAACTTGGCAGGGTTTATCGGTTAGCTCTTGGGTATGAATTCCGTCGCGGCTATTCACGCCATCATTTTTGTTCGAGGAACATAGTACCTGCTTTCAAAACAGTTCCTATTAAGTGTTTTTGTTATTAGTGCTGTGCCATACGCCATTTCTCCATTGACTCGCGGAGCTGAGCGGCCCGTCCTGGTGGAATTAAGGCCTTTGATAACGACGAAATCGTCGAAACGTCAGGCATAATAAATATTCCACCCTAAAAAACCTGTATGGCACAGCACTAACAAAAACACTTATGAAGAATGCCCAGGTTTCAAGAAAGACGGACATGGGAACAGTTCCTATTGTTGTTTCTATCGTAATGTTCGATTTTATTATTTTTTTTTCAGAGCTCAACTATGTCGACGATCAGAAGAACATCTCACAGTATTGCAAAACACATAGTACGTCTATTTTTGTATTCTTTTTACACTTCTCGGTGTGTACACGACCATTCAAAGGCATCAGCCCATTAAGTGGCTGTGGGACGTTTCTTCCCTTTCAGTCGTTGGATCACTTGACTTGGTTTGCTAGGTAGGACCATCTTGTCAGCAGAAGGAGCAGTATAGGGTGTTGCTCCACCAGTTAGCAGTACTGCTTTGTGGAAGGGAATTCGAGAGTGGTTCTCACACGTCTCCCTTTCTCGAAGAAACCTTTAAAAAATTTCTTCTATAGCGTATTTTCGCAATGTATTATATTACTATTGTATCTTTATTTTGAAAAAAAAAGCATAGGAAATCGATCGATCGATCATTGGAGACTATATATGAAAGAGTCCTCATAGTTTCGAAGTCTTTTTTGGCAAGTGATTCCTTCAATATGTAGAGCTTTATTATTCTGCCAGTAGGTCCACCACTGATCAAAGAGACTAATAAACACCGTGAATGAAAAGCATGACACTGATGGTGTTGGCGGGGTTTGCGCCCAGTCTATGGAAACCTCATTGATCGTCGGTTCCTATGATACGTCAAAATACGTTGATGAGATGGAACTAATGAGCTTCCCGCAGCAAACCTCGCTCATACGAAGAGCCTGCGAATTTTCAGGAATCTAATGTTTCTTGTATATAACGTATACGTAGACCAACAGACTCTTTCCAATTCAGATTCAGTGATGTACACCTAGCTTACCGCGAAGTATTCCTCTGACCTTCCATCTTTGTGCGATAATTCCACGAATCTGACGCGATATGGTGTACCGTTTTTGGCAGGGGGTTAGATTAGACACTCAAAACATGGCATTTGAACACCGCTGGTTAGAAAGCACTAGGACTAAGCCCAAGAGTGGAGCGGAATGTCAAAAAGGCCAAGAGTTGCTCACATCCTTCCCTAGAATCCATTCCTCTCCGCAAGTCTCAAATCCAAGAACTGTAAGTGGCTCGAACACTTTAACGTCCTCCCCACCTCTCGAAGACACAGCGCCCCTTTTGCTCAATCGAGCTTCTATGGGCTTTCATCTCCCTAGTGGAAGCCTACTTTGAAAACTAGTGAAAGACTTTTCTATTTATTGAATAGCTCTAAGTTCGTCGATATTTCATTCAGGCCGCCCAGAAATCTCTCTAGAAAAGTCGTCTAAAGTGTGTGGTCCTTCGAATGCATGGCCTAAAGATGTGGTTTGAAAAGAGAAGGCCCGAATGACAGTCCTGCTCTATTTGAAGCTCCCATTTCTCTCATCTGCTCAAGCCTGGATTTTACTATAAATGATAACCCGTATCATGCGTAATATTATAAAGTTATATTTAGCGGGTTAAGCCAGAGCCGCTTCAACGGATTTGCTCAAAATCGAAGCCAATCTGACACCACCCGTTGCGGAACTCCCAGTCCGCTTAATATCTCCTAAATATGAGCCTAAGTGGCAATAATAACGTCGTAAGCCTACCGTATACCAATTATCTAGATAAGCTTGCTTGCCTCTCCGCTGCAGCTCCGAAGATTATCTGACGATGAGGTTTTTTCCCCTTAAGATGATTTCAGAGATTATATGGCCCAATAAATCGTCATATGGAGGACTATTTTTGGAAATGGTAGTCCAATGCCCATAGGCGGATTGACATTTATTCGGAGCTAAGCAGAATTAGCTAAAAACTTAAACAACTTCCAGCATCCTTCAAAAAAACGCGATTATGATGTCGTTATTTGACGGGAAATGAGCATAGCATAATGTAGGTCCTACGAAAAATTGTGTTGGCAGGTTGTGAGTGCATTTTTTGAAGTCAGCTGGTCTCCCCCCCCCCGTCCCCGCTTGTTTTATTACGTGTAATTAAAAATGGTTCATCTTGAATTGAATCAGGCATTGTCGCCGTTTGTGCGCCATAGTTGCCTATCAAAAACCAGTACTGCCAGCATATGTACGCTGTCACGCACGCAAAAGATAAGGCGAGGGGGAGGGGGCAAGAGAGAGGATTGGGCGAGGGAGCGAGAACCTTACAACCATTTTTTAAATAGCAATCGCGATAATGTTAGTTACTTGGGTTATTTGGCGTTTGCGTAACCCACACTCGCGGTTTGACTCACGCCCCAACTGTGAATCTTCAAAAAGCTCCCCTCCCCCGGAACGAAGAATGAATTTAAATCATCCCCATGGCCTTTGTTTAGACACGCTCATAGCGCATTAAATATAACAGAGCTTTTTGAGACCTTTTTGTTGTAATCGATTTCCAAATTTTTGGAGGTTTTCGGAATTTTTTTAAATGCATACATCTCGCGCGTCCCCTCGTGTAATGCGATACCCAAGTCTTTAGGGACTTTGGCTCAATACCTGATCGAGGTTCTGTCACCAACCGTAATACTCGGAAGATCTTTTACTATGCTGACCTCCCACTTACAGGCGACAGGAGACATCGCCATGACATACATCCTATTTTCATAGGCAACAAAAACTCTGAGTCTTGGCACAATTCATATCACCTCCCGCACACACATATCGTTGGAACTTGCCTCTCTTCCCAAACTTGTGCGGCCTCCCTACGTACTGTTGGGATGGGAAGGTGGAGCAACAACGAGAAGCAATGTAGTTTTCGTGGGCGCTATCGCAAGATACGGGGTATCCTCTGAAACTGGGCCTAGTAGGAGAAGGTACTTCGGGAAAAATGAAACCTGCTCGCGCACTCTGGAGTTTGTTCCCGTTGTGAGGCTTGGTCCCGTTTGACAGAAAAGAGATGTTTTACGTGGCTTTAAATGCGTGCCACTACTATGCCCCCCCCCCATATCCTAGGATAGGCTCACGATATGTAGCTCTTTGCACCTCAGGGGAGGCCATGCTATGAATTAATCCTCACTATTCGATAAAATTGACACTTTCTTTGGAATATTTATAATCTGGCTCAACCAAATCGTAGGATTCGACGTCGGAAAGGGATGAAGTCAATTTTACTATGAAGAGACCCTTGCCTTCCACCTGAGCACCTTTAAACCTTTCATTATGTACGTGCAATGGAGGCGACGGCTGTTGCTAGACGGCAGCAATTTTCTTTTGAGCTCAGTGGACTCCCGTTAAGGTTGTATGCAAGCACGTCGCATCTATCGATCCCTGAACGGCGCATGCAGGCGGCTACATGCCAGCAAGAACGAGCTTTCTCAGAGCTTCAGCTTGGGGACGAATTTTTCCAGCACATGAATTAAAGTGAGGGCTCCAGATTCAGGGAAGTGAGCGGAGGTCTCGCAGTACAGTTTGTAAGCTATTAGTATCACAAGGAAAGGGTTGCGAGTTTCAATGCTGCTGCAAAACTTTCAAGGACTCCCACCAGACCAGACCTCCTTCTACGAAAGGGGTGGGCTTGCTTCAGACTCAATTTCGCATATTGTTCTGCTAAGAGAAGGTGCTGCTCTTTACGGGGGTCGTACTCGCAAGGTCGGAGGCAGTGTGAATCCTACACCAACGGGGGGTCGTAGTGTGACCTCCCCCCCCTCCCGCGCTCGACGGCTACTTTGGAGGAAATATGGGCGGGGTTGGGATGTGTCAACTGGGCTCAGAATCGAAAACACATAAACAGCAGCTCAGATGAAAGGGGATGCGCGTTCTTCGTTGGACTCGCTGAGTCCTCTGATTGGCGCAGCGGGGTTCGTGACCAAATTTCCTCGAAAAGTACCAACGGTAGGGTTGACGCTGGGGGGGTCGTAAAATTATCGAATTTGTTCTAACGTGACGGTGACCCTGCTTGGATGGTCCATTGCATTGAGGCTTTCAATTACCTGTGAGCATCAATCAGCTGAGTGAGCATCTATCAGCGCTGGCTGAAGTCCCTTGAAATGCCTGTAACAGGGTGAATCATTGCAGGTGTTCATGCAATTAGTACTTCGTAGAACAGCTGACTTTCAGCACCCCCACATGAGCTGTCACAGACAAATCCATCGGAGAGACTCAGGCACTTTCTCTGCGTACTCCCTTTTTCTGTGGGTAGAAAATGGCAATAGCAGAAGATTACGTGGTATTTTTTTGCAAGCAGTGATACAACTATTGACATAGCTGATGGTGCTATCGCAATATGTGGGGCATAGTGGTGGGGTAATGCAATGAAACCTTGTACTCTCCGTTTTGTTGAAACTGATACCAACCAACAATCGAGGAAGGAGAGACCACAGGGTCCATGGAAAACCTTCATTTCTCCCGAAGTTCATACCCATCTAACAACCACCCTAGAGGGTACCCCCATTTCTTGCGATAGGGCCCATCCTCATGCTGGCTGGCTTGTCGCTGGTGGTAAAGTTGCAGTGTGAGGGCGGCTCTTTCGCGATTTTAGTAACACGACTAAATTTCATTTCAAAGAGATGGGGGATATTGCTTAAACGGCAGCTCAATAATGAAGTGAAAAATACGTCTAGAAGATTCAGCATTGAACTATCCCTTGAGGTGCGCCATCTTTATTTCAAGCGTAGAATTTCACTTGAATCCGGATAGGGCTAAACAGTGAAATGCGACGAGGTCAGGCCATGCCGACGTAGGTGCTTTGACCCTCATGGATGCGTTCGAAGGAATGAAACGTTTCATTGACCTAAGCGCTATCCGATCTAGGAGTTAATCCCCAGGCAATATGCTCAGGAAACGCGTTAAACCAAATCACCTTCGCCCCGCTAATTGACATACCAGATATTTGTAACTGCTTAAAATTCTTTGACCTGTTGATTCCCCTCCAAATTTGGTAAATAATAAGATGGCAAGGCACGATATCAGGCATAGGCAACCCGACTCCACTTACCTTCTCATCAGAAGAGAGAGAGCTGTCATTTATGTCATCATCCTAGCCATCGTTCCTTCCACGTACCACATGCTCTGAACCATTTTTCGAAGAATACCTTTATGAATGTAAGTTATGCGAGTTTTAAAGCAGAACAAAAGACAAAAGACAAAGATTAAGCAGTTGCCTTTCTTTTGGGATCGCCGGCGCACGATTCATTAATTTCTTCAATTCGTGCTCAGTAGCAGCACTTCGATGCGTTTGCTTTGATACCCAATAATCTATTGCAATCAGAGAGTCAATCACAGGGTAAGCCTGTGAAGCTGATCGCATGCAGAGCGAAGCATAATGTCAGATCGGTTTTACTTTCTTCTTGAAATCGGACCGCCATGGGTCCCTAGACTGATTTATTTAAAAGTACCCACTATCAAACTTATTTCCTTATGAGCTACTATAGACATGTATCTCAATGGCTTCACCCAACACTACACCACTTTCGCCTCCTACCGGAACCGTTTCCTCCCTGCAACTGTGCTTAAAAACGATATTTGAAAAGTTCCTTTTATGCTGAACAATTAAGCCCTTCCTATTTTGGCAGCCCACCTAATCTCACTGGAAGCTAGAGATATAATATAGCACAAACGCTTTCTTCCCAGTGATTTCAACACTACTAATACAAATGTTGTCGCAACGATATTGCGCTGCATCTGACAAGCGAGGCCTTCATGAAGCGCTTTTTTCAAAATGGTTTTCTGAATGTTGTAGGCTCATGAG
The DNA here is from genome assembly GCA_036418205.1 of Ostertagia ostertagi. Lineage (NCBI taxonomy): Eukaryota > Metazoa > Nematoda > Chromadorea > Rhabditida > Trichostrongylidae > Ostertagia > Ostertagia ostertagi. Next base: position 12,939 of record MU893342.1, read on the forward strand.
GAACACAGAACCATGGTCCATTTTTCCTGAACGCCCCCAGGAATGTCAAAACAGCGGGAAGAAATGGTCCAAAGTTCGATCCTCCGTGATGACAAATTTTTGCAATTTATGTTGGCGCCTCCAAATTGCCGCAAAACACGACAATGACATCTATTCTCGACGATGGCGCCATTTGGCGGCAATCTGGGGCGCCAAACTATATTGCAAAAATTAGTCATCACCGGGGATCGAACTCTGGACCATTTCTTCACCACTGTTTTGACATTCCTGGAGGCGTTCAGGAAAAATGGATCATGGTTCTGTGTTCCTCGCATGAGCCCCTACAACATGCAGAAAACCATTTCGAAAAAGCGCTCCATGTCCTGAAAGACCTCCCTTGTAGTCGGGGCTCGAACCCCTACACTGTACACTTCCTTGCAGACAACGCTATCCATCACACAGCAGAGGTCACCTATTGCCTCAGCATACCTTCCAGTGGATTATTAATCATGTTTAGTCTTTGCAGCTTCTGGCAAAATTTCAAAAGACGCATTTTCTTTCAAGCGAAATATTCCGTAGGTATTTATTGCTTTACAACAAATCCACAACTGCTGTAAGGTATCTTTATTTCTTTTGCTTGCATTGAAGTGAACTTCGTTAATAGGTTGAGGTTCAGATATCTGGCATTCCTTATGAACGCCGTGAATCTTGTGAACATCTTTTTACCAGAAAAGTTTTTGGAAAAATCGATTTGGTTTACGTTCATGATTGCATGGGCAAAGAGCTGCACCAAACAATCCTGTACGTCATTCAAATGCATTTCTCACTCCAGAGGCACATAGGAAATAAAAGGATAAAGGATAAAGCATTTGCCGTTGATCAATCCCTTTTTGGGATGCGGCACGCATTCTACTTCCATTTGTACATTCGTAGTGGCGTTTGAATGCGATGTGGCCTATACAATGACTTGCGGGGGCCAGCCGATGTACAAGTCAGTGTTTTTATCCTCCCCCAGACAAGTCTGGTACCAATTAACCGACCCCGGAGGGATGGAAGGCTTGGTTGGCCCGGGCGACTCACGACCCAGGATTTGATCCCCGGACCGCTCGCGTGGTAAGCGTGCCACTTGCCACTACACCACTTCCGCCCTCTATATAGGAAGATATGTTAATTATGCTTCACTTAAAAAATTGGTTCAGAATTTTGATTATTGTTCTTCGAGAAAGTGTTTTGGAGTACAGAGAATGTTCTCCATTAGGAGTTGGTCGTGCAGATCTTTGATTTTACACTTGAGTAACCTTGATTTGTACGCCGCCGACCACCAGACGTTAGTTCCTGGTCTAGAGTAACTTGCTGCCCTTTAATGACTGCACGCAGCGGTTGAATACCTGCCTACTTCAAGTAATAAAAATCGACCAAAGTTTACGATCAATACCGAAGCGCTGCAAATTGGCTGTTTACGGCAGAAATGGACAGGTTTTGCGTCAACAGGGGTTGTAAATATCCATGAACGTATTTCACATGATATATAATGCCGAGCACGTGCCCTTTATGGCAATTAAAGGAAAAGTCCTCACGTGATCACAGGTATTTATTCCCCTCTCCTCCTCCTTCTCCTCTGCAATCCCCATTTCAGTTTTTTTTGTCACCCGAAACGCATGGTTCGTTACATGAGGAAATTCAACACGTTGGGCCTTTTTAGATAGAAAGTACAGTTTTGCGTCAACAGCGGCTTGGATATGCCCTGGAACGATCTATTTCACATGCTTATTTACGCTCCTGGCAAGTGCCTTACATGGCAATTGTAATAAGAAGTCTCATAATCCGCAGTGAATCCGCAGGCACATTTTTAGAATTAATCAAACTTAAAAGGCGAAGGGATTATAATTTAGCGTCGATCAGGCCGCTCTTGTTTGGAACAACTGTGGCCGATGTTTTTTCACTTCCATGTTCACAATCTTTGTGGAGCTTTGAAGGTGAATATGATTTCATGCGCTAGTGATCTTCGCAAAGCTAACTCCCATAGTAAAAAGCCAGTTTTCTCAACTGCTTCTGTCCGAGGCGAGTTGTCCAGCAATTTACCAGCTCCGAAACGGAAGGTTCGATGGTATGTGGCTGGATTCGATCCGCAGTGGTCATCGGGGGGGATGGCACTGCTCGGCGTCCGACTTTGCTCATATGTCCGCTTGTGTTTTGAAGGCGGAGTTCGCGCAAGAAGTCAGATGTCAAAGAAAAGAGAAATATACCTACTCGAAAGGCCAGCAGGGTCCCCTAACGATGCGGGACAATGCGCATTCCAATTGCCTAAGGTAATGTCTCAAGAGGGCTTAGGCAGGGTCCATACCTGCACTCGCTTCTGCCCTCCCCCACCTCTGCACGCTCGCCAATAGGTAACCCCTTGCCATCTGACTGTGGCCGTTTAGCACAGCTGAGCCAGAAAGAGCTTCAGCGATGATAATAAAGCGATCAGCAACGATGAGAGTTGCATCAATGCGGAAATCACGGCAAAAAAGGTCCCACTTCTCGGGTTCTCGGCTGTTTCTTATGTTTTTCTTCATCTCTGCACCACTTACCACCTCTACCTTCATTTCTGATGGGTTGGTCTACATCCGCCTTAAGCAGAGGCAGAAACGTGCCGTTCCGTTTCCGTGTTTTCATCTGCTCTTACTGGGGTCAGGTGGTCTTACTGGTGTGATTTTCTGTTGTTGTCCTCTAACTATAAAAGGAAGCGAGGGTTGGTGATGGATGAAAGGAGTAGCGAAACGGTTTTTCAAGCTCGTGCACGTTGTGACAGGCACCCGGAAAAACCACTTCAACCCCATCCCCTTTTTGATAGCAGTGTTTCTAAATTTGCTTTCCAGTACTGATTGTTCGAAATTTCAGCAAATACCGCGGCATCCAAATGGACAGCGGCTTTTCGGCGAATATTTCTTGCAGTCGATTACGAGGACAATACTGGTCGAGTTTGTCGGTGCTCCGCCCCATTACTGCTTCGAGGAATACGAAGTGAGGATTCCACAGAAATGGTTAAAATTCAATGTGTTGTCTTGGTTTGAAAACTTCATTCCGCAGTATTCTGTACAGGACCCCTTCTCAGAAACTTGAAATTTCAATTTGTAGCTCTTTCAGAATATTTTAAATTGCTGCAATTCATACAGCATTTGCGCCGAAGAGGGCAGAGTTGTTAGTGGATGAGCCTAAGCGAGCAGCTATGTATTAGTGAGCAAGCTAGGACAGCCCAAGCGTCTCTCTGACAAGGGTCCAACCGTGCTCTGCGCAGGTTTTGAGAAATATTCATGACCATCTCGTCCAAATGCGGCCCTTCCCCCCCTTCCACTAAATCCACCCTTGAAAAGCTCCTCCAGCGCGACACTGCTCACCCCTACTCGAACACCACCCTCACTATCATGGATGTTTCTACAGTATTTGATTCAACGGGAGAAACCTCTGATTTT